>APFE031510756.1:5372-52080 GCA_000404065.3 Pinus taeda
TAATAGCCCTGGAATCTGTACACATCCTCCATTCTCCACCTTTTTTGGGAGCCAAAACAGTGGGTACTGCACATGGGCTCATGCTCTCTCGAATTAAACCTTTGTCCAACAACTCTTGGACTGTTTTCTAATCTCTTCGTGGTCCTTGGGACTCATGCGGTAGGCTGCTTTGTTTGGCAGACTCGCTCCTGGTATAAAGTCAATGCAGTGACTAATACCCTTCTAGGTGGCAACTCATCCGGAAGATCATCCACCACAATGTCTCCAAAATCCTGTAGCAACCTCTGAACGTCCTCTGGTAAATCTGAAACCTGTGTGTGGAGTACCACTGTCCTTGGTCTCCTTATGACAGCAAAATTTATCTCGCTGTCCTCAATCTGCTTTATGAATTCTTTTCTTCCCAACAGCAGTGCCTTCACTCCGCTAGCCTCTGCTGTGTTTTCCTCTTTGATGGGTACAAGCGTATGCTTGATCCCATCTTTCACAAACTTGTAGCAATTAGTTTTTCCATCGTGAATTGCACCCTTGTCAAACTGCCAAGGTCGTCCTAACAAAAAATGACAGACATCCATTGGCATCACATCACAAAGGATCTTGTCCTTGTATTTTCCAATCTGAAACTCTACTTCACACTGTTCATCAACTAACAGTTGATGCCCCTTCTGCAGCCACGATACCTTGTAGGGAGTGGGATGTTTCAGTTTCTTTAATCCCAATTTCTCCACCATCTCCACAGCTACCAAGTTATCGGTATTTCCGCTGTCAACAATTACCTTACAGCACTTGCCTTGTGACTTGCAGACAGTGCGAAACAATGCTTTTCGCTGATCTGGCTCTGCAGCTTCCTTGGCTGGCTTCAACAGCACCTTATTCAATACCAAGGCTTCACCTATCTCAGGTGTGTTCTCCGCTTCCTGAGGTGTCTCCTCGGCATCCTTTGGCTGGGCAACATAGGTTCCTCTTCCGCCTGTTGGTTCGCCTTCCGGACAGTCATAAGACTTATGTCCCAACTTATGACAACGGTAACACTGGACAGTCCCTCTGCCCCGACCAAATCCTCGTCCTCTCTGAGCTGGTCGTCCTTCCCTGTTGCTATTGTCTCTATCCGTCGTACCAGCAGACTTGGAACTGCTGCCTTCCTCATTCGAGACTGTACCTCTCCCTCTGCCATACACTTTGCCTTTTCCTTTGCCAGAACCACCTCCTCTCCGGGAGTTCTTCTTCCTATTTATCTTCTCTTCAGCCTTCAATGCAAACTGATAGGCTTCATCTAACGTCTGTGGTGAAAGGATACCAATTTCGCCTAAAATCTCCCCTCTCAAGCCATTTACAAATCTGGCTGTCTTCTCTGAGGTATCTTCCACATATCCTGCTCGCAGATTTAATTTGTAGAATTCCTCTGTAAATTCTCTCACAGTCATTCCCCTTTGTTTCAGGTTTTGTACCTGCCTGTACAACATAATCTGATAGTCCTTCGGTAAGAACTTCTCTTTCAGTTTCGCTTCCATCCTGGCCCATTTCTTGATTGGCTGTTTGCCTAACCTCCTTCTTTCTGCTTGAACGCTGTCCCACCATAAGGACGCATGTCCTTTCAACTTGGTGGCGGCAAACCTTACCTGTTTGTCTTCGCTGGTCTCCTCAAACTCAAAGAATTTATTCACTTCACTTAACCAGTCTAACAACACATCTGCCGATAAACTTCCGTCATAGGTAGGCAACTCATGCTTCGGTTTGACTGGACAGCAAAACTGACTTTAACAATCTCAGTTCTGGTGTTATTCCCTCAAACTCATCCTGCTCTGGTTCAACTGCCTCTTCATCACTGTTATCTGCTGGGTTTCTTCTTCCTCCAACCTCTATCACTGCCAATCTCTCTCTCAAAACTCTTATCTCCTCTCGCAATCCATCATCCACTGGTCTGTGGACCAATCGTCCTCTGCCTCTTCCTCTTCCTCTTGCTCTTCCTCTTGCCTCACCTTCGCCTTCTACTTGTTCCATTGATTCTAACTCAAAAAAAAAACTCTAGCTCTGATACCACTTATGATGGCCTCCCGCCACGGTATGGAACGTAATTGACAAGATGTATGACCTGGCGATTAAATGCGGTATTGAATGGCATTGTACGCGTCTTGGTCTTTGGGTTTAGGGTTTTGAAACCTGTTACACCAGCTCCCACCTACACTAACCGGTCACCTCTACTCAAAAAGGCCCGTTGACAACCTTTTGGCAATCATTTTCTCATTCCGCTTCGCGGGGTCACTCTGCCGAGTTCTGAGCTGCTCTGTGGGGAACCTCTGTTCCTCTGTGACTGTGCTAATGCCGCCTCCGTGGTTAACTCCGCCTCCAAAGGGTTTCGATGGTGAGTTTCTATGGCCTGCGAGGGTTCATTCACTCTGCTCAGCGATTGTTTGTCAACTGTAAGTGTGGATATCTGTTTGTTTCCGACTCGGTGCTGGTATTAGCTTATTAACTGTGCGTTTTGGTTCATGACAGGTCCGTCGTTCCCAAAGCTGCGTTTCACCTTTGATAACCAGGTAATGATGCTGGTTCCGTGCTATAATGTCTTCGCCTTTATCTCTCTAGTTCTGACCGTCTCGGCCACTGTCTTCAGGTTTCTGTTTTGGTTAGTTTGGTCGTGTTCTTCGTCGCCCGGGTTCCTGGTAAAACCCTGATACTCTGCCTCCTTTCTGTTGTTTTTTTTTTGTTTTAACACATGTACATATATTCTGCAGGGTCTAATCTTTGTGGGTTTGTTTTGCAGGTGAGCTCTGGTCGTGTAGCCAAGCTCGTGGTGCTGCGACCCGCGTTCTCTCCACGCTCCTTCCGGGTAGTGTCTTAATACATTCCTGTAGCTTGATATCTGTAATCTCTGTCGTTTGTGTCGACTTTCTATGCGGCGAAAAATTAAGGTCTCAGTCTTCAATCTGTTGATGGTCTGTTGTAGTCGTGGTTTCGACTTTCCCTCTGTATAAAATTGTTCAAACTGTTTTCTGTGGTATCAAACCCTCGTGGGTTTCATGGGCTTCTGCTCTGTGGATGAAATGAGTTTTATTTCCTGTTTGATGGTCGTTGCGGGGTTTCGAACCCTCACTCTGCTAGGTTGTATCGTTCACAGTTTATAAACCCTAGGGTTTTGACCAAACCCTGGTCTATCCTTCCGTCAATGCTATGAATGTAATACTTCGGCTTTTGTCTGTTAATAAATTGGTATTTTGAAGTTCCGTCCTATTGATAACTCTGTGGGTGCCGAGACTTGCTTTACATGTAGTCTGTGGTTCGAATGTTCAACTGTAATATGGGTTCTTTGTTTATTTGCTCAAGTCGTATTACTACATGATTTCCTTGTTATTCTGTTACTATCTGGAGTTTTATATGCATCGTATGAAAAAGAAAAGAATTTATTGATTTCTCTGTTACGGCATTCTATTTTGACTGTAGAGTTATCGGGATTTTGAAATACCTGGTTCTTGACTCGCATGCACAGGTTTCTCTGTTTTCTAGTTTTAGGAACCTTTACTTTAATTGAGTCTGCTTCTGTTGCGTCTTTCTCTGGGCGTACACCTGTGTGTACAGTCTGGATGAACATTGGTGGACGGTGCTGTGATGATCACGCCCGCTCCACTTGCAGATGATCTGTCTTCTATTTTAATATAGTTTACAATGTACAGGAAATAATATATTGTAGAATGTTAATTATCACAGTGATGAAATATGAGCAAATAAGTAATGAATCTTAACTTTTGGAAATGACTGTATATTTCTATTTCTGTTCTTCAAAATGAGAGAGGAAACTTTACAATCTTGTTTCTGTTCTTTTAACTCTGAGAGTCGAACTGTTCTTGTTCGGTTGGAACCAACCCAACAGATTGACAACTGTTTTCCCATAACTGATTTAAAATTAATACAATGCCTTTTTAAATAAAAATCAAACTAACTAGCAATTTATGGTTCTGTTTCTAACTCCTAAGTAAGACAGAGTAAATGCATGACTAATAAAAGTAAATAAAAGCAAGTAATGAAAATAAAATAACTGACAAGGTTTTGACACCTGTCCAGCTATACGCATTGACTGTGTGTTCAAATTCTGCCTGAGACTGCCAGCCTCATTCTGCCTCCTCAGAGCTGGATGCTCCTGCACCATATTATAAACCTAAAACATCAACAAACCCAATGAATCAATATTAAAAACTCATTGGATTAATAAACCCTAACCATTAACATTTTAAACCCATGGGATTATTAATATTATAAAGCCAACTAATTAGTAAACCCAAGGGATAAATATTAAAAACCCAAAAATTTAATAAACCCTCGAACTAATATTTTAAACTCAAGGGACTAATAAACTCAAGGGATTAATTATAAACCCAAATAATTATTAATATTATAAACCCAATGAGACTAATAATCCCAAGGGTATAAATCCAAGGAATCTGTAAACCCAAGGAATAAATAGTATAAACATAAGCCATTAACAAACACAACATATCAATATTAAAGACACAAGGGATTTATAAACCCACAAATTAATATTTTAAACCCAAGGGATTGATATTTTAAACCTATAGGATTGATAAACCCACATGATTATTATTATTTTAAACCCAGGGGATTACTAAACCCCAAGAACCATTAGTATTATAAACCCAACCACATTAATGATGATGATGATGATTAACGTCCACTAATACCAATGTGGTCTATTGGACCTTAAGAAAAGGCATTCTTATTTTCATTCTTCATAACCTTGTTTCTGTGATCAAATAGCGGGGAAAGAAGCATTCCAAGATCTCTATAGTTGGGCTAGATTAATAAGTCAAGAAGATTGGAGGTGTGGTTGATGATAGAGAATTGAGGGCAGATGTGGGCAAGAGTCGGGCAGTCTAAAAGGAAGTGATTTTCATCTTCCACCTTCTTAGTATCACAAATGACAAATTATATTGTCCCAAGGAGTCTTGGGAGTAGACCACCATCTGGTCTCACTCCGAAGCTCATGAGAGTTAGTTCTAATCCTAGCAATGTTCATTTTCTTCTTAGTGCTACTCAATATAGAGAGATAATTATGGTTATCGAGGGTGGGGTTGATCACCTCCTTATAGTACCTTAGCTTCCTTTTACCCTCCATCTCTTTAACATCCCACATCTTATCCTTAAAATTGGAGGAAATAGTATCTTTGATATTGTCGTTACTGCCCATGATGATCTCCTCCTTGATCCCCAAAGGTTGAGCCAAGACTAAGCATCCTTAAAATAAAAGGCTCACAACCATTAATGATATAAATATAATATTAATCATAAAATTATATTAATATTAATAAACATAATAATAATATAATATGAAATAACTATTATATTAACCTGTTATTATTATTAATTAATAATAATTATTGATATTAATATAATAATTAATTATAATGTTTAATATTATTTTATCATTTTAAAATAATTACTTTTATTATTATTATTTATTATATTATTATTATTTACTATTCTTAATTGTAGTATTATTAATTATTATTAATTATTATAATAATTAGTAATATTAATTATTTTATTTAATAAATATGAGTTGAAATAAATAATATAATAAGTTTGCAGGGTTTGGATTGATGGTGAATGGGTGCACTCATAAGGTACTCCTTGCTATAGGTGACTGTTCAAATCCCCCTGGGTGCTTAACTAACAAAAAAAGGAAAATATATAATAATAATAAAAAATATTAAAAAAACAATTAAAATGTTATTAATACATATGTAATAATATATTTTATAATTAATAATTATATAAGTTAAATTATTATTATAATCATTTTAAAATAATTACTTTTATTACCGATTATTTATTATTATTAATCATTAGTATTATTATATTATTATTGATTCTTTATTATTATAGTTATTATTATTAATGTTTTATTATTAATATATTAGTGATGATGATGGTGGTGGTGGTGGTGGTTAACGTCCACTGAGACCAAACTTTGGTCTATCGGACGTAAAGAAACAAATTATTTAGTTTGATTTAAGATTTTATTCCTATGATCAAAAAGCTTAGAGAGAAGCCTCCCAAGCTCACTATAATTTTGACATCATAAAAGGCTAGGAAGGTCAGTATTGCGACAAAGATTATGAAACTGAGATCTAATGTGGTTGTATGCGGGGCACTCTAACAGGAAGTGGTTTTCATCCTCAATGTTCCTATTCTCACAAAGATGGCAGATCCTTTCCATCCATGGTGTTTTAGGAATTGCCCAACGACCTGTTTCACTATGGAGCTCATGAGAGTTCATTTTAATCTTCGCTATATTAATTTTCTTCTTTGAGCTAGCTAAAACAGAGAGATGCTTTTGATCTTCTAGGGTGGGGTTGATGACCTTCTTATAATAACTTAATTTTCTTTCAGCTGCTAAATCTTTCTCACACCACATTTTTTTCTTTGAACCTAGAAGTAACAATATTTTTAATGTTATTAATGTTTTGCAATGCATCATTCTCGTTGATCTCCCAATGGTTTAACCAGACCCTTGTGTCTCTATACCACCCTTGTTTGAGCCTTAGGTGGTTTTGGTTGGAATTTAAAGCTAGCTTAGGAAGTCTGTGATCTCCTATGTTATTGAGCTTGTGCTTGTACAACAAAAGCCTAGTCATAGCTAGGTTTTCGATAGGGGAAAGACCTACTTCTATAAGGAGAATAGGGTAGGGTGTATTGCTTTTAATTTTTAGGTTATACGTTACAAAGCGCTTCTGGCTGTGCTCAATCTTTCTCCAGGATTCTCTAGAGATACTGCAACCCCAAACCTCACATCCATATAAGATAACAGGAGTGACTAAAGTTTCAAAGAGGAACTTCTTTTTATCCCACATTATGAGGTTTTTCATTTTACAATTATTTTCAAGACCAAAGTAAGCTTTCCACCCCCCATTAATCATTTTCTCAATGCTATAGTTCCAGTTGAGCTTGTGATGAATATCAATTCCTAGGTACTTGTAAGAATAAACACTTCCTCCAAGTTATTATTGTCATACATAAATTAGCGTAGGTGTCCTTCTTGGATTTGATAATCATAACTTTTGTTTGTCAGTGTTAACAGTCATACCCATGGTAGAGCAGAAATCCTTAAGAAGCCTAAGTTGCTTATCAAGATCAGATGGACACCTTGTGAGGAGAACAATATCGTCAGCATAGAGGAGAAGGATGACGACTATCCCAGCTAAGATCATGCCATCACATCTTGCTTCCTCTAAATAACCTTCGAGCTTGTCAATATAAATGCCAAATAGGGTAGGGGAGAGCGGGCAACCTTGTTTAACTTCGATATTACACTTAATATCTTTCGACCACCCCTCATTTCTCTTTAGCTTGGCAATTACATTCTCATATAACCTAATAGCAGCAGCTCTCAACTCGAAAGGAACCTTTAGCTCTTCTAATCTATTCCAAAGGTTGTTTCTAAGAATCGTATCGAAAGCCTTTCTAAAGTCCACAAAGCAACAAAAGAGATTGGACTTATCATTAGACATTCCTCCACAATGATCCTAAGCGTAATGAGGTGGTCTGTTGTTGAGTGATGCCTTCTAAAACCCGCTTAGCATTTAGCCCGCTTACCTTCACTTTCAAGCCATGTGCTCAACTTCTTTTCCAAAATACTGCCATATAACTTAGTTAAGAGAGGGCTGATCATAATTGTCCGATAATTAGAGGGGTTATTTGTATCCCCGTTTTTAAAAATAGGGATAATGAAGCTCTCATTCCATAGCTTAGGGAACCCTTGCTTGATTGCTTGATTGAAAAGCTTGTGGATGTGGGGGATGAGGACAGGGCCTCCAATTTTTAAGATTTCCGCCTGGTAACCTTCAATGTCCTTAGCTTTCCCATTATCCAGGCATTTAACCCCAAAATCAATGTCTTCTAGAGAGAAAACTTCTTTCATTGTGGGCAAGGTTTCAAAGTTATCCATGACATTTGGAGATTCATAGAGATTTTTAAGATAGGAATTCCAGTTGTGTAAAGCAATTTTATTATTATCTTTAATTTTCTAGTCAGAACCTGCCTCCAAAATTTCTTAGGAGCTACCTTAGAGAGGTGTAAGAGATTCTCTTGTCTTTTACCTTGTGGACCCCAAGGATATGAAAGGTGTTTATGTCATCCCATGCTCTTGTGGAACGTCATACATTGGTGAAACAAGTTGTTTTATTAATCAAAGGATTATGGAACACGCTGTCAATATTAAGCATGGGAGGACCCGCTCTTCGCCCTTAGCAGAGCATGCTGAGAAGACCAAGCATCAGATATGCATTGAAGAGGCTAGGGTCATTGCAAATATTTCTCACTTTCATCACCGGAAATTTAGGGAAGCCATTGAAATTGAGAGGAGGCCCAGTAGTCTTAATAGGGACGACGGTTGGAAAATCAGCAGCGATTGGATTCCAACCCTTTCCTCTTAGTCCCTTCCCTGTTTTATCTCTTTTTCCTCTTTTCGGTTTTTCTCCCCCTGAGGTTTGTTTATTTGTCCTTTTTTTTTTAACTACAATCGATTAAAAAAAATTCAAATTAAAATACATTTCAATTATTTATATATATATATATATATATAATTTAATTAAGCAATTACTTTTATAACCAGAATAACTACATCTATGAAATAATAAAACAATAAATAGTTCAAATTAAAATAAGTTCAAATTTAATTTATAATTATTATTTTTTATTAATTAAAATATTAAAATTTAATTTAATTAAACAAATTACATTTATAACCAAGATACTTAACTTTTTCTTTTTTAAAGTTTATAACTAATAATATATTTATATATTTAATATATTTCTATTACTTTTTATTTTATTTGACTTAAATAATTTAATATTATTTCATTACAGTTTATATTTATTTGACTTAATTATGTTTTATTTGAATAATAGTTTTTGACATATTATTTTATATATTGGAGTCATGTTGGTTATTTATAATTATATACATAATTGATTTACTAATCTATTATAATTAATAAAATAATAATAATTTGTCCCATTTTCCTATCTAGTCAAAAATAGTCGTTTTCCCTATAGTTGTTACAAGGTCCCAACTCCCTATTTTTTTTTTTGCTGAGTAAAAGTAATCTATTAAAAAGAAAATAAAAGGTATTTACAAAGGTGTTCTGGCTGTGAAGGAAAACATTCTATCTCAGATTGCTGCAAAAAAGCTAGATCTATGACTGCCCCAACAGAGGGGAAACCAGTCTGAGGGTGAAAAAAGAAAACACCACTGAGAATTTTCCACAGTTTTTTCCACATTGTAACCCCCGCTACTCCCCCTGAGAATAGCCATCCACCTACAAAATCTATAGGGCGTCCTCCTGGGAGCGCCCCTATGTACAAAAAGAGGAAGGATATACCAGGAGTTAAGTGAAGTGCCACTTGGCATTCGAGACTTTGGCAATGAATTCCTTCGTGGCAGGTTCCTCCACTATCGAGCAGGCCCAGTCATCTGGGTTATCTGGGGCAGTTTGGCCCTCGTTCTGCTACTTGGCTTCTCTGCTACATGCTTCTGGCTGCGTGTTCGGCTTGTCCATTTCCAAAACTTGCTTGTCTTTCTGAGGTTCCAAATCCGACGACGACCTTTCAATGGCATTCTTCCCTTTCCATCTGGTCTGACTAGCCTGACCTTCATGCTCTTCTTCCTTGTCTTTGTTATGACTCGGGCCCTCTCTGTGCATCTCGTTCACGGAAAAAGTCATCGGGAAACACTGCTCGTCTTCCTCAAAAAAGGACATGGAGATAGTGGTGGTAATTATCGGCTTATTGAGAGTGCTTCTGAAATGGAATTGCGTGGTATGGGGAGTGTGGTGCGCGGTCAAAGGGAAGGGAACCGAGCGCAGGCCTGCTCTGCCACGACCACTTCTTGTATTGGAATAATGGGGGTTTTCCGCCGAAGAAGACGGAGAATCAGAGATGCTTCGCCTCCTGGTCTGAGGCCAAGAGCTGCGCCCGCGTGTCGCCCCGTCTACTGATCAAACGGTTGCAAACCATGATGGAGTGAAAGACAAAGATGGAGTGAAGAGCTGAGAGAGCGCCTGGGTATTCAGATGGGGGATTGAAAGGGGAATTGAGAGAAAACGGAGGCAGTGTCGCATCAGTTGCAAGGCAGAAACACCCAGCATACCAAAACACAGCTTTACCATGCCAGTAGAGCGCCAAAGGCTTCCATCCCCCTCTGTATATAACATCATTCGCCCTTTCTCGAATGGCGCCCGTCATAACTTCAGCATTGAAGAGGGCCGAGACCCAACTCAGGCTGGTGCATGCGGAGGTGATGGAGAAATCTGAGTACAGGTTGTGCATATTAGAGCTACCTGACGTGAACCCGAGTGAGATCCACTGTCGCTGTTTAACCCTCGTCCCACAATTAACCAGGTGGTACAGGGCTGGCAGGTGTTGGCCCACTCTGCCGCACCCCTGTCCCGTCACATTAACCGTCGGTGTAAGCACCCGCATCTGGGGTCCCAACTCCCTATTTAACTTGCGCTATGATCTGATTTTTCATCTTGTCCTAATGATGAACCACATGGGTTGGTTCGAAACGAGTCGGCATAAATCTACCAATGTGATTTCTTCCAAAAATGTTTTCAAATAATCAAAATATGGATCACATAAGCTTGAATTTGTTAATCCTACTTCTATCACTTCTGATGACTAATTATGGTATCTGGTGCCTTGTTAGTTCTTTTTGTTTTTTTGTGTATAAGGCCAATAAGGTTGTAGACTCCTCACTTTGGTATTTTTTTTTTTATCTGTAGCATAGTATAGCATTGGTCAACAAACCCATTCAAGGTGAGGCCACATGCATTTTGACATCTCTATACATAGCTTTTAATTAATGAACAAACTTTGACTTACAAAAAAAATACTTTAATAATATATAAGCTTTAAGTACTATTATTAACCTTTAACATATTTACAAACATTTTATCGTACCTAACTTTAATGATTATACTTATTAATATTACTATTAATAGTAAGATTATTATTAATAGCTCATTAAAATTATTAAATAATAATACTTTGTAAACAAGGATGAATTTTAGCTCTAATTAATATTAATAATAAAATAATATAAACTTAAATATTATATAATGTTAATATTACAATAATTTGTACATTTATATTAATATTATTATTAATAGCTCTCGAATATTGTATTTTTAATAATTAATTTCATTCTATTAATATATTAGTTAGTATAATATATTATATAAATACTAAATTATATATATAATATATATATATATTAATTAATCCAATATTTGATTTAATAAATATTTAATAATATTTTTATGTTTTTTGGTTCATAGGTAATTTGTCCTTGTTGTTGCCCGAAGTTTCCTAAGCCAACCTCTCTCCATCCCTTCTCATCTGCAACATCTCTTTTATGTGTAAATAGCCCTCAAACACATTGAATCTTCCCCCTTATACTTTTTGTCTCGATGATGGATCTCATTCATATTTGAAATGTCAACACTTGTCTTTCAATACTGTGGAAAATATGATTTCTTGATCCAACAACACACACCATAGAAATCCTAAGACTCTAAAAAGCAATATTTTTCAAGGGTGCAACATATGAACCCCTAGTGGGGCCCTTGTTGGCCTCCCATGCCCCCCAAACCAAGGCAATGATCACCCCCTAAGACTCCCTTTCTATTACAATGAGACTAAGTATACCTGCAAAGAGTACAACACATGTCCAAAATTTTCCCACTTGTATTATTTGTAAAAATAGGGTTTAATGCAAGGAATTTATATAATCAATTACCAAGGCTAACTATGATGATCAATTCTCTACACCAAGAGACCTTGTTAGATTTTATCAATGAGTTTGCAACATTATTCAATGTGTCAACCTTCTCTAGAAACAATTTCTTATGCTCAAACATGTCTCTGAACAAGATGGTATTGTACATCAATATGCTTTGTCTTGTAATAATACGTAAAAAATTAAAAAAATAAATAAATAAATAAATAAACCCTGGAAATGATGCACTTGAGCCACGGCCTATCGTCACTTCTTTATTAATAAAACAAATACTAAAACACAATCTTCGCGAACATACAACTTTTGTATTCCATGAGTGGTTTCCTTGTAAGTTTTGTAATTAACCCTAGAAATGATGCACTTGAGCCACGACCTATCGTCACTTCTTTATTAATAAAACAAGTACTAAAACACAATCTTCGCAACCATACAACTTTTGTATTCCATGAGTGGTTTCCTTGTAAATTTTGTAATTAACCATGTAACTACAAAGATGACAATGTTGGGATTGCGACCCCCCTATAGGTGCCCTTCACCACAAACTCAAAGATAGAGTCAAAGCTCCAACAAACAATGTTGTTATAATCCTTGCTTTAAATTCAAGGCCCTTTCACTTCTTAGGTGCACAACAAATTAACGTACTCAACAAGGGCACTAAGGGCCATCATTTCACCTTTAATTCTTCTTCAATTAATTATATCCACAAACACAGATATAAATCTATTTACAAGCTTGAATTGAAAAAGACCTTATTCAAAGGCCTAGCTAATAAACTCAAGCATATAACACAGGTTTAAAAACACAAATCACAACCATAAAACATAAAACATAAAAGTCTAAGTTCAAATCCTGGGCTCACCAAACCTTGTATAAATTCTCAAGAAATTCATATAATTCACATTAACAAAGCTAGTTTTGGATTCTTCTTCTCAAATTACAATTGGGTGTGCATACCCTTCATTTTTTCTTTAAAATCTTAACCATGTGTTGACACGACTAGTTTTTGCTATGCCAGCAAAGGGGAACCAACCCGATCGCGGACCCCAATTAGATCCACTTTCATTTGGAGTGGCTAGTTCCAATGGGTTTTAAAGGATCCCGTAAACTATTATACGTGTTGAAAGATTGCTTCTTGGAGGAAGACTTCAATTAAATCAACAAAAGAAATAGCTAACCTATATACACTAAGCTCTACTTATACTAATTCTACCTACTTGTGTTAATCTTAACTATTCTAACCTATCCTGCAGGAGCATAATCGAAAGAGATTAAACATCATATATGGATTCCAGGTCCAAATGAATCAATTATTGGGTTCACCGATGAACAAGGTTGTATTTGATCTTAATTGCAATCTAATTACTCATAAAGGGAATACACGTTCCTTTTCCTACAAATCAAACTTGTAACTGATGTTTAATATGGACTCGAATAAGAGACTGCTCATGAGTTAACCATGATAATGAATTATATTCGGATAACCAAGACTAGTCATAAACTGTATGTCATTATTGTGCATAAAAACAAAACATATATCTCCTCATGCCCTCGACAATACTCTCATTCTTAACATAAAAACTGAAATTGTGAAAGGCCTCTTCTTGATCGAAATAATCTTCTTTATTAGCACAATAAAATCGACCTCTGTTCTGCCAAAAAAAATTCCTTTTCCTCTATCCAGAGGTGATACTTATGGAGAAAGAGAACTGACCGTCGGTTTCTTCCGACCTTTAGCCTTCCCTCTTCCTTTCCATATTCAAATTAAAATATACAAAATGTAACAGTTAATGAAACAGCGAACATGTTGAAGCCATTGCTACTAGAGCATTCTATTTCCTGAAGAAAAATAAATGGATGTCGGTAGAAAGAGGAATGACTGCATGCCATCCCTTTGCACACGTATTGACTTAATGTTATTCCTTTTTATTCCCTAAAGGTAAATGCAGACAATGCACTCATTTTTCAACATCTGGCTTGATTTAAGGTGTATCTGAAGGTAATAATAACTTGATGGATCTGCATTATCAAGAGTACCTTTACTTAGTATAGAGCGTGCCTCCATTATACAATGTGGTGGTTCCATATCCCTTTCTTGTGGAGTATGTATTTGCAACACCGCCATCAATGATGCAAAAGTGTCATCTAGAGTCCCCAAAGCAACACAAGAACCCTTATACCAACATTTGTTCTACTTCTTGTCTTCTCAAAATTTTAGGACGTCCTACCCCATTCTATCCCAAAACCAGGACACATGGCAAAAAAATCCAGCTGGTAGAGGTATCATGTGGACTAGGCGCACTGTTCATGCTATGATCATTTAAAGGTTGCGTTGCTTTCTCAAATTTCATTACCACCTTCCAATCCCTTTGCATCTCGAAGAATTCTTTAGAGTTTAGCTATATGTTGTCCATGTGTATTTACCTCTCTATGACTGTGATTGCATTTTTCAAATCAACCGAGCATTCAGGCCAGTGATCAACAATGACTTCATACTCATTCAGATTTTCTTCGATGTGTTCATACGTTTCTTCAATAGATTGCGAGGTAGAGTGTTATGCGGTTGTTTCCGTCCATCGAGCCTTATCAAACTTACACAGATCCAGCAGACGAAGGCATTTTTCTAGGATCCACAGAACACTGTACATATGAAACAAATCTCTGATCCCGTACCTCCTTTTCTTGGATAGGTATTTCAGGGTGTAAGATCCTTTTGCAAGTCAACAGTTGCAATTGAAAGCTCTGTTACAAGAGTGGAAGGGCTGGAGGGAGGATAAGCAACAAGAAATCACCGTAGTCTATTGCATATCTCCCCACTGTGTATGCCTTCCCTGTTGCTTGTCATAAATTCTTCTGTTTTGGCTAGGTCTCGCTTGCATCTTTTCCCCGCAGCCATTCTTGATGTTTATGCATCAGCTTGTCGACCTCTCTTTTCTTCTCTTGGTCCTCACCTGCAGAAATAATTAACATTAGCTATGATTATGAGAGACATGATAGAAACACCCAAAAACAAACCTTGCCTTTATTAAAACTTTCATAAAGAGATAGACTCTATAACTGAGAGCTCTGTGAGTCCTTCAGGCTCTAAGTCTCAAGAGGGCGCAATGATCTTTAATTGGTCACGACACAATGATGGCTCTAAACTTGCTATGGAACTGATGATTAAAGCAAAACGGATAGCCATGTGATGAAATGGTTAAAGTCTTTCGGTGCGGTGGGGATGCATCTCTTTCGAATTTTGTTTTCACTTATTCACATTTGGTACTGTGAACTGAGAGCCCTCAAGGAATTTCCCCGAAATCTAGAGTTCAGGCATCAGGGGAAGCAATCACACGACGATCTTAGACTCCTACTATCTTAGGCAAGGTTTCAACGCCAGACACAATTCAACCTTCAATAACCTTTAAGTTGATTCCATGAATTATAGTATCAAGCATTTCGTGACACTCTTCAGGCATGCACAGTCACAGTTTCCATTTTAATCTCAAAACGCATTGCAACCATAATTATTAAACCATTGAACCATTCAACTTTGAAGACATAATTCCATCTGACAACTCCAGTTATCATTCGAAGAAACGAAAGATCAAACTTCTTTGGGGACCCATTCAAATTTGCTCCCAGAGCAGGTTTTAATAGGGTGGTGGTTGTAGCCACAACACCATGTTAGCCTTAATCTTAGCCAAACATTTACATTGATAATTTAATAAGATTTACGAATAAAGATTGTACATGTAGCTATTACTTCTTTCTCTCTTTATCTCATATTCTCTATTGCTTCTTCTTGTGTAGCATGCTTCTTCTTCCTCCCTTTTCCTTCTATGTTATTTTTTCTTTTTTCTCGTTATTTTTTCTTTATATTCCCTACTTGTTTTTTTTGTCTCTCCTATAAATGTTCTTCTCTTTTCTCTTCTTTGTTCTACATGTTCTCCCTTCAACCATCCATTTATCTTCTTCATGGCTTGAACACCAAAATAAAGCAACATTTTTTTATGTTCTTCCCCTCCTCAATTCTTCTCTTCCCTTCTTCATGGGCTACTTCAAAGACATAAAGACAAATTCATCCCTCCTACTTTTTCCTTCCCTCTCAAAACTTGTACTTTCCATTCTCCCATTAATTATGTTGAGCGAATGCTTCATCCAATAGTCCTTTATCTCCTTGCAAAACATTAATGTCTTCATTAAAATATGGGAGGTCTCACTCGCTAGGAGGGTGCCATAAGTTTTTCTCCATACCCATCATCTTAATTTTAACTAAAAAATTCAATAAATCCCTAGCCATAATGCATAAATAGGTTAAGCAAAGCCATGTGAAGATGTACAAAGAAAAATCCCATAAAATTTATTGTGCTTAATATAAATAATTAAGGATCAAACATATGCCATCCAACTGATCGAGGAGAGAAATTCAATGAAGTAGATGAAATAAGAGGTCCCAATGGTCCTACCTCCCCATGCTTCCAATAAATCAATAATTTATGAGGGTTGTCAATTTAATCAATGGCCATGATTCATTATGGAGTCCTTTATTTCCCATGCTACCAAAGACTTGCCAACTCCATAAAGAATAAAGGCCATTGATTAAATCAATAGATAAGAGAAATTGTAAAGGCCTAACCATCTTGAGTCCCATTGCTCTAACCTACTTCACATTACACAATCAATGTCTTGGCATCAAGCTCTCCAAGTAAGTCAAGAGCATCTGCTTGTGTTGAGAACAAACTTGGTAATGAAAATTTCCAAAATCACTCAATGATGCACATTCATTTCATAAGAAAGTGAGCAAATCAAACCTCTTATTTTCCTCTCTCTACTCCACACTCTAATCTTGCAAACATTATTTTCTTCTTTGACTTCATCTTCACCCTCTTCACCATTCTCAACATCTAAGGCTCCTTAGGCATTTTGCTATCATTAGCAACTAAAAATTTCTTCTCCCTCAATTTGTCATCATTTAGATGGACATTGCCTTTAACTCCATATGCTACTATCTCAATCTTCATCAATTGTAATTATTGTAATGTGGGAATATCGTGATCCCACTCTTCATCCTTAGTAATTTCTTTGTTGTCACATATATGTTTAATGGCCTCCTACCACATCATCCTAATAACAATATGGGTACCTTGGCCATGAAGTTTATAGGAAGAAAACCCATATAAAGAAGTATCTTCATGCAAAATATCATCATTACCCCACTAAAAAAATTAGAGTGATCAACACCTTCCTAATAAGGGCTATCAAAATATACAATGAGGAACACCTTGAGCAAGAGAAGGATTACCTAGCTAAGGTCTTCAAGAGCATAGAATATATAAATAAGGACATTAGGAGTGCAATAAGATCCATGGAAATGGCAAGAGAGAGCCTCGATCCCTAAACAATCTTGAATCCAACAAGATATCTCACCTACCTTACATTCAAGAGGTCACCAATAAGGTTTCCATGGTCTTAAGAAGGAAAGAGACAAACATCTTTTAAACCATTGAAAACCATTAAGTAGAAAATAAGACCCGTAAAGCACTTTTGACCATCTTTGATGAAAAAGGGGTCAATTAAGTTTAAGTGCTCATGAAATAAATATTACATTGGAGAAATTGGGAATTCATTTTCTGCAATGATTAAACAACAAGGCGACAAGATATCTCACTTGCCTTGCATTCAAGAAGTCACTAACATGATTTCCAAGTTCTTAAGGAAAGAGATTGCAAACTCTTCCAAACCATTGGAAACCATTAAGTAGAAAATAAGACCCATTAAATACACTTTTGACCATCTTTAATGCAAAATGGTCAATTAGATTATTTATTCATGCAATAAATGTTACATGAAGAAACTAGACATTCATTTCATGTAGGGATTAAACAACATGGATTTGATATAAAAAAATGAATGTCGTACACCTCGGCATTATAAGAGCATTCTCTTGTAACCAAGTACCATGTATGCTTGGAGGATATCAAAATCCTAGCAAGAGTATTAATATATTAAACATTGATTTGGAGAAGTAAGGGAAGATTAAACACTCTAAACTTCAACAAAAACAAAAATGTGAAGATTAATGAAAACTAACTCTATTAACATCATGTGTGATGTTAATAGTGGGTGTGGCTCCTACAAACGCTTTAGAGGCAAGTGGGGTTCCATACCTTATTCAGATTATTCTCCAACCCTCTTGGTCTCAAATACAAATTCTAGATATTACCACAACCTTTCTCCTTCAAAAGTGATTTGTATGATACCATTATATGTTACCACCATGCTTGACAATACTACACATTACCAAGTTTTGCAAGCAACGTGGTGTCATCATCATTAGACCTAATGGCCCCCCTTTCACATGCACTCTCACTAAATATGGAACCACATTTGACAAAATAACATCTAACAATGAAGATGAGGACCACAAATATCATAGACCTCACATCAACCAAATCTTCCACGTACTACAATCAATCCAAGTATACAATGGAGCTTCTCCACTCTTTATAGAGCGGAACATAGGTAATAATATACACACATGAGGATTGAAAGAGTCCATGAATTCATAACATTTGTATAACACTAAAATTGTAGATTTATTATGTTGCCCTTTCAAGGAGCTCACTAAAAATCTCACCATTCTGAAGCTCGCTTCCCAATAGCAAATAGAACTCTTATATATAACCCACTCACTAGACCCAAATGGATCCAACTAGAATGAATTAGTCAAGAGTTGGACAAAATAAATTTTCCACAAAGGAAGTTTCTACCCAATCCATTTTTCATCCTAAACAACAATGCATCCTAAGATATTTGGAGCTTTGCTAGTCAAAATTATTCTCAACACTCGTAATCAAATTGCAAGAACCCAATATCACAAGCTCGAGTGCTTTTTAATATCCCATAGTTGGACCAATCAAATTCCATTCAAAACGTGTTGCCCTTTTAAGGAGCTCACTAAAAATCTCGCCATTCCAAAGCTCACTTCCCAATAGCAAATATATATATTCTATAGAACCCACTCACTAACCCAAATGGATACAACTAGAGTGAAGAATTCAGAGTTGGATCAAAATAAATTTTCCACAAAAAAAGTTTCAACCCAATACCACTTGTCATCCTAGGCAACAACGTATCACCCTAAATATTTGAAGTTTTACCAGTCAAAATTATTCTTAACACTCACAATCAAATTGCAAGAGCCCAATATCACAAGCTCAATTGCTTTTTGATATCCCATAGTTAGACCAATCAAATTCCATTCAAATCGTTTTGCCCTTTCAAGGAGCTCACTAAAAATCTCACCATTCCAAAGCTCACTTCCCAATAGCAAATAAACCTCTTCTATAGAACCCACTCACTCGCCCAAATGGATCCAACTAGAGTGAAGAATTCAAGAGTTAGATTAAAATAAATCTTCCACAAAGGAAGCTTCTACCCAATACCACTCTTCATCCTAACAATGTATCACCCAAAATATTTGAAGCTTTGCTAGTAAAAATTATTTTGAACACTCAATCAAATGGCAAGGGTTCAATATCACAAGCTCAATTGCTTTTTGATATCCCATAGTTGGACCAATCAAATTCCATTCCCGTCTACTAGTCACTTAAACAACACATTACTCTTCAATATAGATATACCAAACCCCACCATACCATTTGTTCATGTATTCTAATCAAAAGGATATCAAAAGATCCTATATTTCATGATATTATTTAAAAAGATATCAAAAGATCCTATATTTCATGATATTGTGATTTGCCCTCCTTTATGTTGCAAGTATTTAATTGAACAAGGATTGTGAATGTGACCAATGACATTTTGATTTGCCCTCCTTGCGATGCAAGTATTTGGTTGAACAGTGATTGTGAATGTGGCCAATGACATTTGTAAAAATTTAATTTAATGATTATCAATTGCTATTATTTCTCTAAGCAATTATTTAGAGATTGCACAGTTGGTAAATTAATGTGATAGGCCATATAGTCAACAATGCAATATGACACCAAATCATAACTTTATCAACTTTATAATGTTAAATGCCATGTGATCCCAAAGAAATCTCAACTAACCTCTTCTTCACACTTGCTCAAATCTAACAAAAATAGCATTTGATGTCATAAACCAACTTTGTCATATTAAAATCATGAAATAATGTCATGCCCTCAACATGTATTTTGAAAACATGGATAGTTTTTTTAACAAGAGCTCAATGAAATCACGCTTCTCAAAAACATACTTTTCATTCTATAACATGGCAAAACTATATCATCAATATTCGCGCTTTTGAATGTACTATGTATAAGATTCAATAAAGCTTGCAAAAAAAATTGTTTGAGACCAAAGCTTCTAAAAATCTTTAACAAACACTAGTCACAGCTTTCCCTACATCTAACATATCCAATTGGCCATTAGCCAAAGCTTTCCCTAGGTATAAGGGATCCACTTGGACACTGGCCAAAGCCTTCCTTAGGTATCACATATCCAATTCACCGTTAGCCAAAGCTTTCACTAGGCATAACATATCTACTTGGACACTAGCCAAAGAATTCCCTGGTTATAACATTTCCAATTGGACACTAACCAAAGCTTTCCCTAGGTATAGCATATCCAATTGGATGGTAGACAAAGCTTTTCCTAAGTATCATACTCAATTGAACACTACCTATTCTAAAAAGTCCATAGGCAACATTCTTCAACCAAGGGTTTCTACATTATATTCATGTCCATGTGAATAGATTGTGTACCTTTATTGAAAATATTAAGGTGCACCTCGTGGAAAATACATAAATTGAAATATACATTTCAATAAATATATTATACTAAATGTACATATTCAATTGTAGTATAAAAATTAATAATCTAATTTTAAGGTCACAATCTAATTAGACATCAAATTGATAGATGAGACACTAGCATTTGGGAGATGGAGGAAACCCCTCCACAACATGTTTTTGACAACTTGAATAAGAGAGAACAAGTAAACATATGAAGGAATGTGACGTCAATTGAGTTTAGCTTGACAACTTGAATAAGAGAGCACAAGTAAACATAAGAAAGAATGTGATGTCAATTGAGTTTAGCTTGGGTGGTTGTGTTGAATAGTTATCCTCCCCACCCAAGTTCAAGTCTCGTAAATTATCATGTTTATAATCTAGAATAGAGGAACTATGTTGCACTTTTAAGTAAGTCTATACCAAGGGCTAACTTAGTACCAACAACCTCTCTTGTGCCTTTGGGCTAAGAGGAAGGTCAACTTTCTTCCATGAGCGTTCAAAGCTGAGAGGAAGACAGACTTTCTTCCCCGAGCATTCAAGCTGAGAGCAAGACAGACTTTCTTCCCCGAGCGATACCCAATGCCCAAAACTTAGTCAATTGGGATTATCTTGAGTGGTTGAGCAAAAAGGATATTATCTTCTCCAACCAAGTTCAGATCCTTGCTAGTGACATCATGAACTATAATCCGTTGATAATTATTGTTGTAATGGGTTTGTGCCTAAGAAATTGTTGTATTCGCCTAGAGCCTTGTGGGTCAGAAAGTTAACATTCTTGTGGACAGGCCTGGTACCCGCAACCTCACTTTGACCCTCGAGTTGGAAGTGACTAATTTATTTCTTAAAAAATAATTATATATATAAAGAGAGAAAAAACAAACATGTATATAGAAATGAAGAAAAGAAATGGCTCTCCACTTGTTTAGCTAGCAATAACATATCAAGAAAAAAAAGGCCACCATGCTACACTTGTTGAGTCACCTTGAAATCAATAATAAGCGATATCTCCAAAACCATGGGCCAACAAACACATTCATAGTTTTGAATGACTTTCTGACCCACGTGATATCAGGGAATCCAAGTGTTCTTATTCTGTCATGAATGTGAATGTGATTGTTATCCAAAAAAGGCCACCATGCTACACTTGTTGAGTCACCCTCAAATCAATAATAAGCGATATCTCCAAAACCATGGGCCAACAAACACATTCATAGTTTTCAATGACTTTCTGACCCACGTGATATCAGGGAATCCAAGTGTTACTATTCTGTCATGAATGTGAATGTGTTTGTTATCTTATTTGAAAGGTTGAAATAAATTCTCTCAAAAGCGTAAAGAATATATATCCAAGTTAAAGAAAATGGCCGTAGTTGCCGTATTCGTTTGCCGTAGCCTGTTCCCACCCTCCGAGCTATGGGTATGGGGTCCTTAATGTGGATTGGTGCATAAGTATTGGTCCTTTGCCTACCTCAACAGGTATCATCACACCCGGATAGGACATACAAGTCTAAATCTTCTAAGTCTCAATGGCACTTCAACATGTCAATAACATACTTGCAACAATGCTTAATGAGCCTTGTCTAAGGGCTACAGAGATGTACAGGATTTCATCCACGCAAAAATAAACATTCGGATCAATCCAGCACCATAAACTCTGCTAAATAGTTCATCAAGTTATTTCAAAGATTACAATATGGTCTTATATTAGCTCACATATGCCTTGAATATTTAAAGGCCATACTGCCTTGGCACAGGAGACCAGAAAGATCCGTACCTTAAAAGACAAAAAAAAAAAAGACAACAAACTAAAACAGCAGCTTTAACTCTAGACACCATTCTTAGTAATAGTAACATGATATATAATGAATATACACGAAAAAGAAGGCTTCAGATATCGTCTATCACATGTCAAACTGGCTGAATAAACACATGAACGGAACACATCCGATGAAGAAAAGGCACGAAAGCAAAAACTTCAGGCAGATACCAAAGAGACTTTCCAAAATAATCAAGCTAACAGCTAATTTTTCAAACCTTACTGAAGAAACCTGCATTGAGATGAATAAACAATCCGGAAACTAGCTTGAGTTTTCACTGTCATATTACAAAATTTCACAATTTCATTTTCAGCCGAACTTTTTTAGATGAAAACAAAACACATTCAATACTCTCAAGATCTGATTATTACTTTTCAAAAGAAACAGACTAATTTATGGATGTAAAAGATTATTATAGATTAGCTTGAAAGTCCCCCCACATCGCAACGACAATCAACTCTTAAACTATTTGGTTAATAATTTTATATTCCTGTTTCAACTCACAAATGTTCACAATCAGATGCTGAAAAATAATTGCAAAAGATCATCCTTCTGTCTTCTCCCTCAACCTCGGATTATTACTTATCAAAAGAAAACAGACAAATTTATGGGTGTAAAAGATCACAGATTAGCTTGAAAGTACCCCACATCTCAATGATAAAATCAACTCTTTAAAAAAGATTTGGTTGATATTTTTTACTTCATGTTTCAGCTCACAAATGTTCAAAATCAGACGCCGTAAAACAACTACAAAAGATCATCCTTCTGTCTGCTCCCTCAACCTCCGAATAGTACTGCGCACTGTTACAGCACTTGGAGTACTGAAACAAGAAAACGGTACATGAGTAACATTAAGAAAACCCACAAGGCATATTTTGAAGATCATAATCATAATGGCTAGTGCACATAAATGTGAGATGCTAACTGATACAGTTAAAGAGGCCTGATACAAAATGTTTACTTACTTCAATGTATAGGCACCACCTGCCTTCACTTTCCCACAATCCTTGCATCCCCAAATGCCAACTGCTTTTCTCTTCACTGCAAACTGTACAATATAATTATATAAAGCATCCATATCATTTACACAAGGTTCGAACAAACTAAAATTACCCAATGAAGGTGAGAACAAAATATGATAAACTACAAAATTATTTATATGCTTTGGCTGTAAAGAGATTTTATTATTGCCAAGGTTAATTTCATTTTGGCATTTACAAAGCTTTGAAAACTCTCTTTGTACACATTCCCAAGTCATTATAGTTTTAAGCATCCAATACCAAAAGGGAAATGCTGAACAAACATACTAAGATAAAAATCACAAGACGAATCATAAATGAGTGGTACCTTAACACATAATTCACCAAAATACTTGGAATTAGAACTAACCTTGCCACAGAATTCACAGAAAAACTTGGAATGCTGGCTCACTTCCATTTTTTTGATCTGTTTTCTTAAACTGGCACCATACCTGGTACCTACAATAAGAATGCAACAGAAATGCACATGTCATGGATGATGACCTTCCATTTATACATTAACATACCATCCGAAAAATGCAATGGGTGAATGTAGTTACCATATTTGCCAACAATACCAGCCTTCTTAGTACGTTTTGTCTGCAGCATTACCAAGAAATGATCAGAAAGTATTCACAATAATATTCATACAAAACAAATAAACAGGAAGGCATCCAATGGAAAACTAAACTAGCATCCCATCCCTGGAAAAGGCCAATAAATAAATAAGCTGGTTTGGCACTGAAACCCTCACATTTTCCTGGGTACAGACTATCAAACAAATCCCCACTCCTCCCCCATGGAGACCATGAAACCAGTCCCATACAAGCTGATCAAATCAGTTCTATAAAAACCCAGCTAGGTTTAACAGTTCAAAGTTCAAACCTGATTTCTAACTCATTCCACATATGAGGCAGCAGATTTTACTGTCAGTGACATGGACAATACCAATGCATCCTCTGTGTAATTGCTGAGCCAAAAAAATTGAGATAAGAATTAATGTGATTGGAGAAAACCAATGAAGCAAGGTAATGGACAGGAGGGCTCTATCGGCACTAATTCCTAGGTTGATATATTTATTATGGTCTTATAATATTTTATCATAAGATATCAGATTTGACTCTTGACATAGGATGGATTGAACTTTGCACATTTTGGTTACGTAACTTCATTCAGTTCTCAATGGTGATTTGATATATGTTGTTCTGATTAAATTGTGTACTTGAATATGTTAATTTTGCATTATATTCAGTGTTATGATGTTGATGTCCTATCTAAATTAAGTGTAAAAAAACATAATTTTTCATTAAATTATATAATTCATGTTTTTTACAGTATGTCAAGTGACTGTGGATCAACTGGCAAGTCTTTCACAAGTCCTGTGTCAAGTCCGACTGGTGCACAAAAACAGGTCCGGAGCCAAAATTAAGTCTGGTCACTTTGGCCCCCAATTTTTCCTATGGGGTCAAGCAGCAGCACCATCAATGAAACATGAAATCCCTAAACACATTTTGCATGAGGCTGAAATTACTACTTGCTGTTACCCAGGTTCCGAACCTAACTATTCATAAGTCACGTGTGGCCATTTGCACTTTTTCAATTATCCAAGTTCACTTCAAGCAAGGGCCAGTTGGCTTCCATTGCCTCTCTGTGTTTGACACAAAACTGGGGTATCAATTTTGTTCAAATTGGCAACTAGGGCCAAACTCCATATGGGTCATCTTATTTATGGCAGCTGATATTTTTCTTGGATCCCTCTCATAGAGAGGTATAGGATTGATCTAAAGATCATCCAATTCCGATAAGTATTCATGGAGTTATGAATTTATTTCTGTTATAAGACAATTCGTCAAAGTCAGCCAGCAACCAAATAAACCCCACATGTGCTCAACGTTTTAGTATAAAATGAGATGACCTGAGTCATTTCTCACACACACTTCTATTTTGATTTTTCTCTTGGATTCTAGTGGAAGAGAAATCTAGGAGTGGAAGCCCTAGACCTTGGAGGAAAGAAGACTAAGGGAGCTGCGCTAAAAGAGATGCCCTAGCCCTAGACGCTGTCAAAGAAGAAGGCAAAAACGCTGTCAAGGAAGCATGCCCTAGCTGCAGTCTTGGAGAAATCTTATCACAGCATGCCCTAGCCACAGTCTTGGAGGAATCTTATCACAGCAACAAGAGGCCCTAACACTGTCCAAAGGCAGCCATAACGCAGTCTAAAGGGAGCCCTAACGCTAACCTACGGTGCCCTAGATGCAGGCCTAATACGGCTGAAAAGGTGGGCTGTAGGTGACCCTCAAAACAGGGACAGCATGAGAGTTTGAGGACTCAAACATGCCCAAGACAGCAATGCTAATAATGGGACAGCTGGGCTACATGGTGCTGCTAAGACACATGGGACAGCAGCAGGTATCGCAAGGCGAAGGGGACAGCAGCAAGGTATAGCATGACTGTTAGGGACAGCAGCAAGGTATAGCATGACTGTTAGGAACAGCAGTTACACCTATATATCTAGGCAGCAGTGGCAAGGGACAGCTGTATAGTAAATGGGACAGCAAAGGAATGCTAAGGCAAGCATGGTGCTGCAAGCACATGAGACATGCTGTGTGTCAATATAGTTCAGCATACCACTTGGGACAGTTGTGTGGCAACATGATCAGCTTCAGAACAATAATGGGACAGCAATGACATTGATGGGGCAGCAGCATGTTGGGGCAGAACTATGATGGAACAGTAACGACATTGTGCAGCAGTGGCACAATGGGATAGCAGCAACAGCAAGGTGCACCAAGTACATGGTGCAGATAGGTGCAGCAATAGTACTTGGGACAACAATGATGCTTGGTGAAGCAAGTACAGGGTACAGTCATGATTGGTGAAGCATGATGAGATGCAACATAGTGATGATGGGTGCAGCATGGTGCAGGACGGTGAGGTGCAGCATTATGATGAGATTTAGCACAATGATAGGTGAAAGAGTCACCTTGGAGAATCAGTGGAAGCAGCATGTCTTCAAACTAATCTCACATATCATCTTCTTAGAGATGATCTATGCTCTTATCTAGATAAGTCAAAATGTTGACTTCTGTGGTAGATGTACTCTCTCTCTCTCTCTCTCTCTCTCTGCTGAACTATTGAAGAACATATAAGAAGAATTGATCAAGAGTTTCCCCACATTGGGGTTTGTCCTGGCTAGCGCCACATCTTGTATCCTCTAGTCTTGGCTTGTTTTCTGTGATTTATGTTTATGTTCTATCTGCAGTTTACTTTAATGCTGATGTGACTGCTAATCTGGAAAAGACATTGAGCTAACTATGAAAATTGAATTAAATTGCTCTAAGCATAGAACATACCTAAAATTAACAAATTTCATTGAAGGCAAAACAATGAAAAGCTACCTCAAAAAGATAAGTAATACCGGGATACTCATTGCAAAATCTTTAAAGAATTTTAATATTTTTCCATCAACATTGGTGTAATCTCTTCCACAAATTCTAAGAGGCAGCCACTGCAGTAACTAAGGACACCAATAAAGACAACCAATGGAGACCTCATGTAGGCTTTATAAGTATTGGACCACAACTCCTATGGGATTGATTAAGCTTAAATTTGATGAAGCCTCAAAAGGTAACCCAACTAAGGGAGGGACAGTGGGGTAGTAAGGAATTGATGAACAAAAACTCCATACCCTTGCTACCTCAGAATATTGGATGTACAACCAACAGTTAGGGGAAGGCTTCTTGTCTCTTTGAAACCATCAGACTGGCAAAAATGGCAAAACATAAGAAGGTGATAATGGAGGGAGATTCAAAGTAATTAATAGATATAATGAAAAGGGAAACGCTGATAAAGACTCGTGGTACTTGAAAGGTCAGATAATATAGGCAAAGGAAACAGTTAAAACTTCAATTAGATAAGAGTGGAGCTAATCAGGGGGCAGACTCGTTTGCACAAATGGCCTCTAAAGACAGGGAATTGAACTCGTGTTCAGAACATTGGTCCCTAGAAAGTATGAAGCAAGCAGAGGATTGGAAGGCAAATCAATTTTAAAATAGTCTCTGTTAAGGAACTTATTAAAAACACCTTAGGGGGAGGTTAGCTAGAAAGGAATTGACATTATAACCATCATTATAATTTTCATATATCATTCCTGCACAGCCACCCAAGAATAAATGTCAATCAAATCTTTACTCAGTCCAGGTTTTAATGTGGGTGAAAGACCAACCCTTCCGTTGTGCTGATTTCAGTGGGGACATATCATTCTCAGGCTAGCAATGGAAGGCACTCCCATCTACACCTCAACCATGTTGGGAGTTTGAACAACAGCTGTGAATGCTGGGAGAAAAGAGAAAATGTGGGAAGGGGTAGAGGACCAATGGCAATGAGCACACAGGGTAAAGGTAGAGGTAGAGGTTGAAGAGACAATCCCTACTTTGGAAGCAACTCACCATGCTGGGATTACAGCCCAATTATCCAGAAGTGTCAGCAGCCAGGAAAATGCCAGACTTCTTGTGGCAGATGGGAGGAGAGCAGGCTTAGGCCCAAGTTACACATATGATCCAGATATGCCAGCCACAGAAGTAGAAGAAGCATACCAGACTTTTGTGGCAGGTCGAAGGAGAGCAAAGGTTAGGTCCCATGCAAAGGTGACAGGACCCTGGATGGTCAAGACAGAGGATGAGCACTTTCATTTTGCCACTTTTATTAAGTAAGAAATAGACCATTCTTTGGCAAGAGTAGGGAAAGCATTCAAACAAATGGAGGTAAACTGAGAGGTAGCTGTACAGAGTCTGGCAGAGGACCAGGAGAACCAACGTAAGTTGATTGAATCCTTTCAAGATGATTTCAGGCATATGAAGGATAGTAAAGTTGCAAGTATGAGTGAGATTGCAGAAGAGAAACAGGCACAAACCAAAAATACTTCTACAGATAATGGACCAAAAAATAATAAACTCAGTAATATCCCTTACCAGAGTTGTCATCTATAAGCTCAAAAAGGCAGATATCCTTGGACATGGGCAAGCCACTAGGAAATAGGCCAGACTACATCAAGCAGTACAGCTAAGCCAGGGAAGCCAATCTCGGCCCAAGAAACAGTTGATGATCCATCCGTACCAAAGTAGAAATGATGATGTTTTCAGTTTGGTATGCTAATCTGAAAGTTTTATATTCAGTAAATTTAAGAAACTTCAGTCATTTCTTGTTAATTATTGAACAAATTTTGTCAAAGGGCTTACTGTTAAGATGTTGCACAATCCATGTAGCTCAAAAAGGCAATAGACCAGACTACATCAAGGAAGCAGAGCACAGCCTGGGAAGTCAATCCCAGCCCAAGCAACAGTTAAAGATCCATCAATACCAAAGTAGTAAAGATAATGTTGCTTCCAGCTTTGTAAGCTAATCTGGAGGTTTTTGGTCAGTAAATTTAAGAACTTTCAGTTGTTTCTGTTTAATCATTGCACAAACTGGCAATGGGCTAACTGTTAAGATATTGCATAATCCATGCAGCACCTCCATATGGGCATTTAGAATCAACAGTAATTTCTGAAGTCAGGAAACGACTATAACTGCTAAGGCCAGATTATAAATGCTAACATTTAATGATCTTGTTGTTTCAGCCATGTGGGAACAGAAGACACCTTGACATAATGAATCGTCAAAATCAGATCCGAACAAAACAACATGGTGTTTACTTTTGGTTAGCTAGTTTACTGGTAGGGGTAGAGAAGTAGGATAGGCAGAGAAGGAAGTGGCTGTAGTCAGGAGGACACAGGCCTAAGCAGAGCAGGTGGATATTGCTGGCGGTGCCAGAGTGCAAGGCTCTAATCTGTAATGATTTTGTCTCGGTCACTCTTTAGTGAATACATTGTATTTCTTCTTGTCCTTCTGGCCGCAAAAAATACTGGAACAAATGAGTTAAGAAGACGCCTCGAATTAAGGAAGAAAATGTATCTCCTGATGTAAAACTCACTTGGATGGAAGCAAGTCTCAAAGCCCTACAGCAGGGGACATGTGACTTGGTTTGAAAGACTCCTTCCAAAAAAGTGTGGCTAAGCCTGTTTACAGTGGGGGCAAAGCTCAAAATTCGGCAATTTGAGGGGAAAGTATAGGAAGAAAAACTGAATAATTGGTTAGAGGCAGCTTGAGGTTTATTTCAGCCAAAGAATATAATGATGTGCAAAAAATTACCTTTGTGTGCCTTAGACTGTCTGTAGCATGCTCCCCTGTGGTGGGAGACCTACTGCCAACATTCGCAACAGCAAAGGAATGCAGCTGTAGAGTAACTTCAAACTTCAAAGATATGGTTTGCGAGAAATTTTACCTAACCGCGTATGTCAGAGGACAGCAAATTCAATGGCAGTATCTGAGGCAACGTCATGAACAGTCTACACGATTACAATTCCTAATTCCGAAAATTAGCTATCTTACTGAACATTTCAGAAGATGAACTTAGTGTGCTTATTAAACACAATGGAGGCCCTCACAGATATATCCAACACAACTGGGATTACTTTATATACGAACATTAGACAAGGCTAAGCCCTGTATATTGAGATGAAAGGGAAGAACATGCAAGTATTCAGGGAGCAAAATAATACTTTCCATACAGCCCGGGCAAAGCAACGTGCAGATGGAGAGATGGCTCCTAAACAATGCACTCATTGGCACAGATTGGCCACACCAATGAAGACTGTTGGCCACTGCATCCAAAGCTCCTTCCAAAGAACCGTGACGGCAAGAAATTCATGATGGTTGTGGTAAGCGAGAAGGATTGAAGGTCCAGGAGAGAAGGATGCCAAAAAAAACAAACTGCTGGCAGATGCCTAACGCTTCAATAAGAAAAAGTTGGGAAAAGCCCGCTAGTGTAATCCGCGTCGAAGTGCTGAGGAAGGCCATCAATACTTCCTTGTGTTCTTTTCCTTCTTACCGTGATGTTTGATTTGACATTCATTACCAGTATAGCGTAGTCCACTGAATAATCTGTTCGAAATCAATGGTCTCCTGTGTTATAGGACAACTTATTTATGCTGCTAAAACATACTATGTGTATATATCCTGTTTTGAGCATTTATCTCTATAAGGAGGGTGAACAGTTGTTATGCATCTATTGAAATCTGATTTGTAGATTTTGTTTCATTACTGTAAAATCATTTTATCAAGAGCTGCCCACGCAGATGGTTGAATTTCAGCGTGTTTCTAGTTGTCCATAGAGGTAAAACAGTAATGACAGAAGAGGCAGTACTCTAGCGCCTCCGGTTTTGTGTATTTAGCTTGGTAAAATTAACATTGTTTTTTCTCATTGAAACATAGTAAATAAGGATGGCCGTATGTAGTTTATGATAATGCTCAAAATCGCCAGGACTTCCCATTTCGCCGTACCTTCTAAAACACTAACATGGAAACAGCTAGCACACTACTTCTGGCAGCAACTGTCTCGAAGCCCTAAAATCACAACAAATTATAGAGTATTTCTGGGGACAACAACGGCATAGCAAACAAGCATCGACTCAGCCTGAGTGTGGAATCGCCTGTTCGAATTGCATGCAGTTATTTTCACCGGCACACTGGCGCGGGCAAAACCTAATCTATCAGTAATGTAACATTCTGAGTATGTGAAAGGAGATAACACAAAATTTTCATTGAAGTTCAGAGAATCGAAAGATCAATCACACGGACAAAGAGACATAAACAAATAAAATGAGAAGCAGTACCATCGCTACGATGCAGGCGCGGAGCCGTTAATAATCCCGTCGTTCTCCTCTGTGCTTTCGTTACTCGCCGCTCAATGAAAGACTAACAGGAGCCGGTAAGGATTTTATACGAATAAAAATGTGTATTTTAAGGTTTTGGCAAGGGTTTACAGAACAAAATCATGCTCTTTAAATTGAGTTAATTACATTAATTAATTGAGGGTTTACAAATGTATTATTTTACTGATAAAAATTAAATGGGGTTATTAATTCATAATAAACATAAATGCATTATATATATATATATATATAATAAATAAAATTAATTAAATTAGTTAGATTTTTATTTAACTATAGATCTATTAAGTGTTTAAAAGATAAATCTCCTTATGCGTAAAAAAAATTTGTGTGTGAAACTTGAGAAAAGGTTTGCATTTCTAGAGATTTGATATCTCTCTAGAGGATCAAATTTGTCACGATATAAACTTGTAGATCTCAAGTTAATGTGGAAGATTGATCTAGGTTAATAATGGTTTTAAATCAGGTATAACTGTGCCCAAAGAATATGGAAGAGATGTTGTAAGTTTATGTTATGTGGTGTTATGTAATGTAAATATTTGACTCGGCCAAACTACATATAAATAAAAAATAAAAATAAAAAAATTAATAATTGTAACTTTATTTTAAACTACTACCAGTCTAGATCTATCTTAACTTCGGTTCTATACATGTGGAGAGGAATCAAATTTCTCAAGATGTTGTTGATGATGGTCAACACTAATTAAGCCTGCAAACCATTATGGATTACAATAATTAAGCCCTCCTATAATCATTTCTTAGAGACCTAATAGGCAAGATCCCTCTTGAGAATTCATGGCCATAAACTATTAAACTTTTGTGAAGAGGATTCGGTTCACAATCATGGTATAAAGATGGTTGTTATAAGGTTGCTTGTCATAGGTTTCAAAAAAAAACATCAATATTTGATCATATGTGCAATGTGGAAAATGGCCAAGTGCAAGGTGGGATGATGTGATGTTATAACCTGAGTTTTGCTCCATATGTTGTGGTTGGATGTTATTTTGTACACTATAGCTTGTTTATATATGTACCATGGCCATGGATAGACATTTTATGGTGCAGACTATTGATTACATGTGATTATTAGTTGTGGTTTTATGGTATGTTTTTATGTTCGGCATATATGTTACATGGGATCATTGCACTGATTTGATTCTTGACTAACCTTGAACATTATAGCAAGGGTATTCATTGCATTTAAGTGTTATGTTGTAGGGTTATGATTCCTCGACAATTGAGTTTGATATTTCAGGGATTAATATATGTTTGATGAGCATTGTCGACATAATTACATGACCTGAAACATATCACCGAGCTTCCACTAGAAACTTTATATTGTTATATGGGATTAGACCTACACAATGAATTTTATACCACATGATCTTCGACCTATCTGTCATGAATTTTGAGCCTTCACGTGGTTGATTAAGAATTGTGTTAATATGATCAGTTGGCAATCAACTTGGCATTATTCTACCTATTTGATTGGTTGGTTCACTGCTTTGAGCTGATCTGACTCATGTCTATTATTAAATTGTTGCATGGTGTTCATCCCCCTCATCTTTTCTCTTCTCCAACACACACAGTTGGCATGCATAAACGTGATATTAGCAATATTACTCAGTTAATGAATCTGCATGTTTCATACGCCTACATTTACTCCACCACCTCGAGTTGAGCATTTTGATTCTTATCAATTCACAAAACCCTCCAATGTTGTCATTCTCGTCATTTTGTAATTAATTCTTGTTTCTTTGCAAGTGAATTCTGGTGGTTAGTAAGGGTTTACTATTTTTGGAGCTTGGTAACGCAGCTTGGAGGTGGTCTGTGCATATTCAATTCCTTGTTTTAGCTCCTTTATTCACCAGGTATGTACAAAACAGTTGTCATTTGTTTTCTTTGTTGATTGCACTGGGTTTTTCCCATTTTTACCTTGTCCCTTTGGTGTCTTCATGCAAATGTATATGTGTAGTTTCTCTCTGGATTGGTGATTAAATTCATCCCTTGAAAAAACAATGTTTAGTTTGGTTTTAGTGAGGAATTTTACCTAACCATTAACCATGTTTTCCCTGTGCATTATAAATTAAAGCCCTGAAGGATTCAAGGGCCTTGGGCTTATATTGTCTGGCATTAATTTACAAGCTTAGTTATGATGGCCATGGTCGTTAATTAGCCATTCCCTCATTAATTAGTTGATAACAAATCTATTTTCCGTTTGGAGTCGTTGGCTTGGCTCTTGGGATTCTTCAGGTTATGTTTAAAATGCCATATAGTTTATGCTTACAACCAAATGACCCTCTTATCATTACCTTTAATTAAAACCTAATGCATATTTAAGCTTGCATACCAAGCCGCATGAGGGAGCTCTTAAGGCCTTAGGGCTTTGAGAAAAAAATCCATGTGAATGCCATGCACAGGGACTTTACTACCAAACTCGATAGTGCTTGTATAAGTGGCATCTTTCTTGTTCAATTTTTTTGTTTAAATGGTCAAGGGTTTATGTTTCTTTCTCAATATTCAGTCCATTTGTAATCAAATATTCATTTACCACTCCAATTATATTTGTTTTAATTCCTACCTATGATGTCTCTATTATGAAAATTTGATAAAGATATTTGGCCCTATTCGTTGGTCCATACCACTTGGTCATTTATATTACTCATTAGTACATGTTATTACACCATGCACATCCATTGAATATGTTTAGGCCTCATGCAGGCTCTTTGTTTTGAATTAAAGTGTCGAAGCATTTTCATTGATTTGTTCTTGACACAAATATTGATTATATATATACATAATTGCCTCTCCTTTCCCTGTTTCAGTTATTGTTTCCTTTGTTTTTCTTAAAAAAGACCCAGTGTCTTGTTCACAAGTTAATGAATGATGCATTATTATTACTTATTACATGTGTGTAATGAGCATTCAATAAACATGTTGTAGAATGAGTTTCTTTAATCAAAATAGATGAAGAGGCAGGGGCAGAGGAGGAACTAACATAAATCAACATTTAAGGGTGAGAGGGGGACCAAGAATTATGTGCATTTCAATGCCAATTCTCAGATGCCAAGAGAATTGTTATGCTCAGAAATGATGAATTTATTGAGGTTACCTCAAAGCTAGTTTGTGGCATAACCTCAATCACAACAACCCTTGTTTCAACAGCCTCCTCCTGCAGGAATCCCTCCCCTTACGTATACATCTTCCCCCCTAGTCAATTTAAATAATGATGGTTGGGAGCAAGTTAGTCATGCATGACCTTTGCGCTCAAGGCAAGGTTGGCTTGACATCTTTCCTCTCAATCACCCCCCCTCCCCGAAGCTCATGTGTCCCATCTACAATTTGTTGCTTCATGTGTAGTACGCACTCCTCCTACAACACCTCAACCATCCACTCCTTCTTGGCATGCCTCCTTTGCACATCAATCCTCCCAACAACATAGAACAGTGTCTAACTTTGTTGGCCAACCATCTAGGTTCCCTGTCATCCCCTTACTTGTTGCTAGTGAGCATGAACAAAATGCTCAATTTTCTTCTTCCATTTTTTCTCATGGACCATCACATATAGTGTCATCATGCCTACAACAAGAGGAGCAATAGGCAGAGTCAACTCCTTTTCATAGGTAGAGGATGATCCATGTGGCTCTAGAAAGACTCATAAATCAAAGGTGGCTTTGGAAAAGCTCAAAAATCAAAGTATTTGGATGCATCGAAAAAATGATTAGATCAAATATCTCTTCACAAGCTTTCCAATGGTGCATATGACACCTCAATTCAAGTTCATATGCAAAAGTTATGACCAATCAAAGTTTTGGTCAACTAGGCCCCACTTATTAAATTTAGCAGGTTGCTAACTAAATTTGAATGCTCGCTAAATCTGGAGATCCTGCTAAATTTGGATGTTGTTAACTAAGGGACAAATTGTCACTTAACAGTGACAATTTTTGGCATTCAGAAATGGTGAAATTGTTGCCTCTTTAATTTTTCCAATTACCCCTAAAAATTTGTTGATGGTTTTGGACACACACACTCACATATATATATACGCGGAATTGTTACCATGGAAGCCATAGGGTTTGACCCTAGGCGAGACATGAAACAATCACCCATCGTAGCCAATGGCTCAAGAGGTCTTACATCGTAAATTTTCTTCGCCAAAACATATTTAAACTCAGACTTTTACCATTTGCGGGGCAGAGAACGAAGGTCGAGTGATGGAACCCAGCCCATAGTGGAACCATGCTTGGAAAGCAGAACGAGGAGGGTGGAACCATGATTCAAAGAATCTTGGAGGAATCTTTAAGATTCCCTTAGCGTTGATTTTTTACAGCGGCAGAATCATGCCAAGTTTATACTCAAATGAACCAAAATTTGTCAGGAATCTAATGGCGTGGTTGGTTTTCTAATCTGAGAATGAATTTTTCAGAAGAAGAATGTTGAGGGCGGAACCATGAAGTTGGAACCTTGACGCCATCTCATCTTTGTTAAAAAAAAAATATTGGAAACTACCAAAACCACTTGAGGCCTCTTTGAAAAGAGGAGAGAACTATGAAAGCAAGAGGGAGAAAGTTGTGAAGAGAGGTATTCTACAACAATATTAGGTTGTTCTTTACTCCTCTAATTTTATTTTTTATAAATTGGAAAGCATATCTTAATGGTGACAACAATTCTATCTCTAAATAAGAGGGCAATTAAGATGACTTCCTTCAATTATTCAAGGATTTATGAAGGTATCTTGTGTTCTTTTTGATCATTTACTTGTTGTTCGAAAGGTCTAATTTTTATTTTATCAATGCTAACAATGATCTTTATGCAGAAAGCACATTGCCCATTTACACAAGTTGCTTGAAGGATCAATATGCGGCCATTTCCATTGGATTTCCTTTACTATTGTATATGTGTTTGTACATTGCAGTGGTTTAAGTCTTAGAATTGGTCAATGGTCTTCGCAAAGACCTGTTGTTAATATTCGACTATTATTTTAATAAAATCAACTTGTTCTTCTAAACAATTTATATCTGTATATACCTCTTGTATTTTGTTACATTTATTCACTATTTTTTTCCACGACTTATGCTCTACAGGGTTTCAAGCTTTCAACCTAGAATCCTGACTAGTTTGTCGTTAATTTAAATTTGAATTTCTACCTTTTTTAATTCCTATCGACCACTTGTTTCGTTGTGAATATCCCTCTTTTTTTCTTTTTCTTTTTTAGATGTATATATCAATTTTATGTTTTCTTTGGTTATATATTTTTGAAATATAAAAACACCAAAACATTTTCACTTTCATTTGTATATTTTGAGCAATATGTCTCATTATCTTGTTGTGATAACTAGGTTTGAGGAGTTGACTAATCTAGTTTTCCCAACTTAAGCAAAATTATCAACAGATGTAAACATCCTTTATTAGTGCAAAACTTGAGGAAAGGTTTGCCCCTTTAGAGATTTAATCCCTCTCAAGGCTTGATAGATCCAAAGTTAAGATGGATCTAGGATAGTTTAATTATTATTAATAATAATAGTAATTATTAAATTTCTTTGTTTATTTTAGCTTTGTAGTTCGCTTGGGATAGGTGAAGGAAGCATTTGTTGAATCCCTAAGTTCTACGGCCTTGTGCTACGTGCTAGCCTCTACATCTAAGCACAGAGATTCGATTTATCTAGATCTCACAGTGGACCAAGCATTCACAACTCTCCTAGTGGTTGCATCCCTTTGATCGCAAACTTCGATGTCTAATTTCATTGGAAGATTATCTCTTCGACATGGGTAAGTTTTAGGGTTTTCTGGTTTTTTTTCTTTTGGTCAGGTGACCCGTCATGGCCAATCCTCCCATGACTCGTATATTTCTCAGGATATTGAAGCCTTTAACAATCTGGTCGCAAATGTCCCCAAATTTCAAACGGCACCTCCTTCAAAATTTGTTAAGAAGATCAATGGCATTCCTAAAATTGTGATTTCTGCTCCACAAGCTAGATCTAGGGCGCTTCAACTGGGGAATTGGGTTTGGTTAGCCAGTTTACTTGTTTGTGTCCTTCTCCTAAATCAATCAGATCATGGATTGAGACTAATGGGAAACCTAAAATGAAAGGAGAAGTGGTTTCCTCCTTTGTGGGAAAGGGTTTCTTCACCTTTTATTTTGAGCTCAAGGAGGACATGGATCTTATATTCATAAGTGGACCATATTTCATGAGGCCATAAGGGTTGTATTTGGATAGATGGAACCCTAACTTTAACCCAAACTATGATATCCCTATGGTGGTTCTAGTCTAGGTAAAGTTATTGTACTTGCCTCTCCACTGTTGGAATGATGTCACTTTCAGGTTCATTAGTAACTCTCTTGGAAAATACATCGACTGTGATGAACCCATCGAAGGATTGTTTGCCTGTGCTAGGATTTGTGTGGAATTGGATCTGGAAAAAGACTACTAGTAGCTATAAATTTATGTATGGATGACTAGACACACATTTAGGAAGTAGACTATGATCAACTCCCCTTCAAGGGTCGGATTTGTCACGAATATGGACATTTTTCTAGAAATTGCACGAAATCCCCAATCAACCAAGAAAATTAGGGAGATAAAGGGGAGCAATGACAACAATCCAAAAGGAGAAAGGTCCCTAACAAACAACAACCCCCTCACACAAGGGAAGACACCTCAACAGACTAAAGGTATGACAAATCCTAAAGAGACCAATAACAATAAAGAAGGTATTATCCAATCTAGTAGTCATCAAGGCTAAAAGAATAAATATGAAGTGCTAATAGATCTTAATGATGAGGAACGAACATCTAAAAAATATGCAAAGCCAAACCTTCAAAAGCAATTTTCTCAAATCCCTAATCGAGTTCCAAAAGAAGAAAACATAAACCCTGAAACCTCTCATAATGTCTCAGTAGATCTATTAGAGGAAGAGGAAGACACTTACCTCTCATCAAATGAAGCCATGGGTCCCTCTATAATGGTCGGTTTAGCAGACGAAAAATCAGAAACTGGAAAAAACCAAATATTTGGAAAGGAAAATGAGATGCAGAGGAAGGAAAACCAATAGGGAAATCCGCACAACATAAGCCGAGAAAGATAAAGAGTTAGGGTTGTTAGTGTCCATTAGTTCCAGTGATCAAATGTACTCTTTCCATGTGGTTGATAGAATCTTTGGTCAAATTATTATGTTTTCAAATAAAATATGATATCTCTTGATTGTCAAATAGTCATTGGTTTTTGTCTAGGTCATTACTACTCCTTCCACTTGCTCAAGGTCATCATCACTCATCATGGTCATGTCATCATTTAGGTGTCCTAGGTCATCAATAGAGCTAATGTGCCATCATATAGGTCATGGTCTAGGATTTACATTTGATTGTCATCATAATGTTAGTCATCAAAAGCAAAAAGAGAGCCATGTCCATCGTTTGGTTCACCATCATGGCAGTTAGCAACTTAGGGACAAAAGGAATTAAGGTACCATTCCTTATGAAGAAATTATGATACAGTACAATCACCTCATCGTATCATTTCTCAAAAGTACATGTGATGTCACACAACCACCAAAGAAAAAAAATTGAGTTTCAAGCTATTAAAATATCATTCAAGCATTCAACAACTTCATTTCATCCTCCAAGGTCACTTCTCCACCATTGTGCTTCATCTCAACCATCAGAGCATCGATTTTTATCATCAAAACACCTTGCCCATCAACTCGTTGTGCTTCTGGACATTCACTACGTTTTTGAGTTTGACGGTCAAAGCAAGCAAGGAATAGGTTATTTCTCATTCAAGAAGTTTTCAACACTCCTAAACAAGTAAGTGAAGCATTCATCATCCATCTCACAAAATGATTTCCTTCAAAAAATGATGAAATCCCTCTCTTAGGGTTTTATGCTGCGGTTTTAAGATTTCATGGTTTTTGCTTTCTTCCAAGGAGAAAATACCTATGTTTTCTGCTTAAACACCCTTGTATACACTTGACCCTCCCCAACCATTTCCCATACCTTTTTTTCCCTATCTTACCACTTTTCCCCAAAACCCAAGCCCACGTTGCATTTCTGTTGTGTTTTTGGGTTTTCCCTATGTTTTCCACTTTTTCCCTTCCTTCCCTTTCCCATTCTAAGAAATTTCACTACCCCTATCTCCTTAACATCTATCCCTACCACCTACATTTTCCTTATAATTTTCCCTGACTCCTATCCCCTTCATTTCCCTCCCTAAACTAGTTGCTCTATTTCCCCTGTTTTGCAACCCTAGACCCCTATCCTTTCCCCTTTCAAACTAGGATTTTCAGTCAAGCAAAGCCAACAACATGGCCAGTGAAAAGAAAAGATACAACAAGGGGGGACAGGTCTCAAGATATGAGCCAACTCATATGCAAGAGACCAATGCTTCAGAGTTCATCAAGAGGTCATTTGAACAACCAGGATGCCTATGGTTTTGTGAGAAAGTACAAGAGTTGGGCTACTGTTGTGAACTAACTAGTCTATTTGTCACCAATTTCAAGAGGAAAAAGACCACCATAGCAAGGATGGACTTCCCAGTCTCAACAGAGGTTATAGATTTAGCCACTAGTACCCTCAATCAAGGAGAAATTTGGTTTAAGGGGATGGATTTGGACATTGAAAACTACAAAGTGTTCCTGAAACCACAATATAAGGAAACCCCATCTCATATCTTTCCTTGCAAGCAATTATTGGATAAATATACTCCTTTTTTTTCTGGGCAAAGACTAAGCTAATTTATATTAAAAAAGATGTAAAAATATGTACAAGAGGTTTGAACCTCTGAGAGTGCCGCTGATGACTGTGCAACTCCCTTTCAAAAATATAACAAAATTGACTGTTCCACTAATGAGAGTGCCACTGATGACTGTGCACCTCTCTTTCAAAATTATTACAAAATTGACTGTTCCACTAATGATGAGGAACCTTATACAAGTTGTTGCACCGAGTGGAGTGAACATAAGCAAAACATTACATGTCAGAAGATTTTCCTGGAAACTAAACATAAGCATAGAGAAATAGGAAAGTTTGAAGACGTGTCGTTGTTTCTTGGAGTGTACTCCAGACGCCAAACGCCGAGCCAAGAAGACCGAACAGGTAGAGCCGAGACAGCAAAATCATGCAAGATGACAAGCAACCAAAACAGAGCAGGAAGACTAAACATACGAAACAGAGCATATTACTTGATGTTTGCGGATCCTTGCCCGATGTCCTCATCCAGTGGCTCCCAGGTTATCTCCATGCCGGGCGGGATGTCTTCCAGCTTCATGCCCGGCGGCAGCTTGGGATACAGCAGGGTGTTAAAGGGGATATCCGGCTCCTTATGCATGCTTTGTTTCTGGGGAGAGGTTTGCCTTGTGTCTACCCTCTCCTGAGAAGTCTTTGCTTGTCCTTGAGCCAGGTGCAAACTATTCTTTTCCTGCATGCTACCAATTTCCTGGAGCACCTCGGCCTGCTCCTCTGTGTGAGCGAAAGTGCTCTCCTCCTCAATTTTGCTTTGCGAGGAAGGGGCGTAGGAGCTGTCCTCAATCCACCTGCTCGGCGAGGAGCTATTCGAATGAGAAGGCAACTGTTCCGCAAAGGGATCCTTCATACTGTCCTCTTCCTCATCTTCTTCTGAAAAGATGACCGTTACCAGAGTCGAAATGAAAGGTTTGTTTGTTCGACGGCGGTAATGAAACTTGGCCGATTGGACTGTATTGCAGATGGATTATTCCGAGTCTTCGGATCTGTTTGAAGGCGGCGAAGCACAGGCGAGAGGTGAAATTCGGCGAGGGCTATGGCTGCCTCTCCCTCCAACGCCACCTCGTTGCCCATGGTGACGCCCACGCCGAGGAGTGGCCCGTAAACGAGGCGCCATGTGAATTCTCTTGACAGCTACAAGAAAGCTAAAGGACAGTGGAGGCTCTGAAGCAACCTGGGGACTGGTTATCGCTTGGAGGGAGTCCCAAACAGCCACAATATTGAGAATGCTGGATTCTTCAACCAGGTACTTGTTAATTCCATAGAGCCGCTCCTCCCCTGAGCGGATCTCTCTTCCAATTTCCGCTGCTACATTCGAAGGGTTCAAAACAACAGAAACATACACAGGTTTGTGCGAAGCTACAGAGAAAGGCTTGTGCTTACCATAGCCGCCTTCCTCCTTCCACCTAGAACCAGACCTTACACTCTCAGCCCGCAAGCGGCTCTGAACGAGGGAGAATGTTCCTATGACACACTGCTCCATCCTGTTATCACCACAGCTCGTGCCTTGGGGCGGATGATGAATTAAATGACAATGAATGCCTTTCATGGTTGACGGCATATAACCTGTTACCTCCAACCTTATCAGCTGCCCGCTGTCCTCTCCGCGTGGCTGGCTATTAACACCCATTCAATGTTGTTCGGACACCCGCATCCGGGTTGATAAATATACTCCTTTGATGAAGAAGATTATGAAATATTTCACTTGTGAAGGCATGTTCATCAAGTTATATCAGTATCACATTAGGTTGTTGATGCATTTCACATCCATCAAACAACTAAACCTACCCAATTACTTGTTTAGAAGCCCGGTTAAGATGACTGGAAATGTGAAGAATAAAGGGAAGGATCATCAAGCAAGCTTATTCCATCATGCTTTGATCAAAATCATAGTTCTCCACCAGCTCACACAGGTCAATATGTCATGCGAAGCATTCTTGGAGGCAGTTGCTCTCTTGTCTATCTCTCATCAATCCAAAAGCCGCAATACTTCTACATCATCTGGACCACAAAGACCTGAGCCATCTAGCATACCATCAGTGACAAAAATATAGCCTAGGGCAGAGGTTTCACAAACATACAAGAAGGGTAAGGGGCTAGTTTTTTCCCTTGAGATAGAAAGAGATATGCCTACTCCTAGATCTATGACTAGAGCTCAAGCAAAAAAGAGTGTCTAAGGAGGTTATTATTGAAGAAGTTCAAGTTGAAGCCAAGAGTGAGCAGTCACTTAGGGATAGAGGAGATTCATCATTGTAGCATCATGAAGAGGTACCTTCGAAGGTAGGTACGACTGATCATGGAGACAAGACATCAGTAGACATCATTAAAGAGCAGCAGACACAGATCAAAGAGGTACAAGATGACCTTCTAAAGCTGATTTCATGGTGGCTTTCTTGAAACAAGAGAATAGGCAAATGAAACTAAGCCTAATGAAGCAAGGTAAATCACATGAAGAGCCTCCATCATCCAGCTAAGGACAAAGGTAAGGTTGTCATTGATGTAGAACAACAGGATGAAGACATATAGGTACAGCCAAGGAAACCTACAACCAAATCCATGGCTAAGAAGGGACAACAAGCAAAAAATCCCTCTCCTCCTCAAACCCTAAAAACCTTTGATGACTCCATAGCGGCTGAGATTGAAGAGAACAGGGAGTATTGGCTTGAAAAGGTGAATGAGAATTTAGAGAAGCTTTTGAAGAAGGCAAACATAGACACTACCCAACAAAGGCATATGTCAAGGCATTATTACATAAGAAACATGGTGTGCAAGATTAGCGTTTAGAACATGAAGAAGAAGCTCAAGAAGACGCTAAGCAAGCTCAAGAAGAGGCACAATTTAGACCTTCTAGTTGATGCCTCCTTAGTGGCATAAAACTGGCTCAAAAAACAAGAAAAGGCATCAAAATTTTGAGTTTTTGAGTATTTTTGCACACAGTCAAAAGGGTCACTCTAAAAAACGCACCGTGCCCACCCTGCGCTTTTTCCCAGGACCTCCAAATAACAAACGACAAACATGTACATGTGTCTTATGGTTAGTATATTTCAGAAATCTACTTTTGGTATCTTGTCAACTCATGGATTTTCAAGAAACGGTCAAAAGCCACTAAAATTTCACCTTTCTACCACTATTTTTGGTCACACGATGTGTTTCTGGAGTAGTTGTGGTAAATTGAGTTTTAAGTGGTCTTGGAGAAGTGTTTTTGCTGATTTCAAGCTTCAGTGATATAGATGACATCCTCAGCTACTAGTATCAGTCTTTAGTTCAACTAAAGATGCACCAAGGTCATTCAATCAGCCATCAATCTTTCATTGCGCTTTTGTGCATGCACGTTGCGCTTCTGCTATGCACGCTGCGTTTCTGTGGAAGAAAGCTTGTTTCTCAGTTTCATGGTCAAGAGTTGACTTTTCTCGTTGTAATTAGTCTTGATATGATTCTAAATGATGTGATTAATTATTTTAGAGATGGTTAGAGTGAATATCTTGTAATTGCCTTCAAAGTCATATTCAAATCAGTTAGTGTAAAGGAGGAAAGTGGTTTCTAACTACTCATGATGTGGCAGTGGTTAGGTAGGATTAGGAAATTAGTTCCTAGGAAGCAAGATTCGACCCCTGAGAGGGGGAATGTTGTTTCTCATCTACATGTAGTTAGAATGAACTCATAGAGTGGGTTGGATACTCGGTAATCATAGTGTGGAACTAGTGTACACCATTTTACAGTGATATTAAAGACAATTGCAGCTATAATCTTGGGATTCCTGTGGTATGCTTATTGACAGTGTTTCTTCTTAGTTTTATCATCAATTTGAATGTTTATTTCTCCTTGCAACCATATGTATGCTTTCTTGTGATCATCTCATTAGTTTTTAAGAAGAATTCATAAGTTTTATGCTATGTTTTGATGAGATCTTCATGTTTGTGTTCCATTTCTTCTGGTGAATAAATTCATAGTCATATGCTCATTTTGATCCTTCATTTTTCAACCTTGTACCGTAATGACAACCCAAATATGTCACTACACATACCCTGTAATTGATTATTTGAAACCCTGACCAAGTTCCTAGATCTATGACCTTTATCTAGCAAACCCTAAATCAAAGCCTACTATGTCAAATATCTAGCCTAAAATCCATATATTCTCTAGTCACTTCCATTGACTGTGAGGTTGTTTTAGAGAGATCCCTCTCTGATTTGGTAGGGCTAGCTGCCAAGTCCAAAGTGGTATGAGGTTACCTTCTTGGCTTCCTTTCTCAGCCTTGGGAAACTGAGGAGTGCTAACAAGGGTATCAAAACACTATACCTCGACAATTAGCAGATCATGGGAACAAAGAAGGAAAAAATGGAGCAGTGACAAGCCCCTCGAAATGGGAAACTCAATCAAAAAGTAAGTAATGAATACTGTATCTTGGAATTGTAGGGCCCTTGGCTCTACCAAGAGAAGCACAAAAGCAAAATGATTGATAATGAAAGAAAATCCAATAGTAGCCTCCTCCAGGGGACCAAAATTGATGAGAAGTATTTCTCATCCAAGCACAGTAAAACATGGAATAATAGTATCCATCTTAAGGTTAGTTCTTTGGGTGCTTCAAGGGGCTTATGCACTCTTTGGGATCCAAAATAGTTGAAATTAATCGACAGTAAGAGAACACAACATTGGATTGTTACTACTTTCAGTATCCAGCCTTTAAATCATGAATGCACCATAATTTACCTCTATATGCCTTTTTTTCATGAAAATAAAGATTGATGGAAATCCCTAATGTCGCTAAAATATTCACCCTTTGGCACTAATGGCATCATCGATGGAGACTTTAATACGACCCTTCATAAAAAGGAAAAGAGAGGAGGATCATTGGTCATGGATCCCCATAAAGAATCTATGGAGTACCTAATCAGTTCCCTCCACTGGATTGACCTCAAGCCCTTTAAGATGAGATTCAGTTGGAATAACAAGAGATTGGGACCAGGACACATTGTTGCTCAACTGGATAGCTTTTGTGTTGTCAATAACCTTCTCTCTTTGAATCTCACACTCCACTCTTTTATTCTTCCTTGGAATGGATTAGACCATCAACCCATCTCTTTGAAAATTAGTATGACTCAAAATTATGGTCCAATAACCTTCATATTTTCCATGCTATGGCTCTAATCTCCTGGTTTCTCTAATGTAGTAGCTGCTTCTTGGGGTTAGTGGGTTGAAGGTATCCCAATTGGTATTTGGTAGACCAAAGTAAAAAGGCTCAAACAAGAAATTAAACTCTAGCTTAAGAAGGGGAAATCAACAAATCAATCTTTGCTTCTAACATTGGAGAATCAAGTTGAACATATTCAATCTTAGATTGAAGTTGAGTATGTTACAAAGGAGCTTATGCACCAAGAAGTTAAAACCTTCCAGTCATATCATGAGCTCCTAAGACATGAAGAGGAGCACTGGAGGTTAACATCAAGGAGTGTATGGTTAAAATTTGGAGGCAGGAACACTAATACTTCCATAATAAATCCAAAAATAGAGAAAGAAAGAACAACATATCATAAATCTATCATCAAGTTCAAAGAATTGAAGACTTATAGTTAATTCAAGAGGAAATAATCAATCACTTTAGAAGATTGTACTAGGCCCCTGATCAGTCAACTGAATAGGAAGATAACTATATGTTGGAGCACATTCCTAAGTTGGTTTTAGAATAAATGAATGCTTCTCTCATTGTTCCCCCTTTTATAGAATAAATAAAGCATGAGATATTTTCCTTTCATACAGACAAGGCCTTGGGGCCGGATGGATTTCCAACCCTCTTCTATCATCTTTTTTGGGATATTATTCATAACAAACTAAACAGAATTATAGGGTACTCACTCAAGCAGCTCTACATAGGAGGAGGAATCAATTCCTCCTTTTTAGCCCTCATTCCTAAAGAGAATAATCATTCTTCCTTTGCGAGGTTCTGACCAATCTCACTGTGTAACGTCTCCTACAAGATTATCTCAATCCCTAAGACTCAAGAAAAATCTTCCTCACATCATGATCCACGTGGATGTTGGTGGCCACCCACCTATCCCATTTGGACCCCCACAATTGTCTCTTTCAGTTTTTCATTTTCTGTAATTACAACACAATTTACTATTTTTTAGCAGTTTTTCAGGTCCTGAACTTCCAGAGCCGTTTTGAGGCCCTAAACGACGTTTTCTGGGAAATCTAGGGGCAACATGGGTCCATGGACCGATGTTGCCCTTCCCAAAGTGGTAGTGCTCGGATAGATATTTCTAACGAGCTATTATATGCGTCAAACGGAGATCGTATGCCAAAGTTACGACCCCGGGAAATTGATGTACCAATTTACCTAGACGGGGCCCACAATTTGGTGTTTCATCTTCTAGGGTTAGGTTTTGGGATGTGAAGGGTTTTCCATTGTCTCGCAACAATAAATAGGCCTTCGAGCCTCATTGTAACACAGTTCAGAGGCATGTAGCCACCACATCTCTTCTCAGAGATAAGCTACCATCGCCCTAGCGAGTTTATTTCCATTTATGGTTGTAAGCATATTTTAGTATTTTCCATTAATGAAATGAAGTATTATTTTTGCTGCATCTTTGTGTATATGGTTATCTTTGTAATTTGTTGTGTTCCTGCTTAAATCCGGATCAGTAGTATCAGAGCGGTCTGCTTTTTCTCTGTTTTTCTTTGCATGTCCCCAACGAGGTCGAGATATAAGGAGTTAGCGCTTGAACTAGTCGAACCCTTGCAAGACCAGCCTCGCAAATCCCGACGGCCTCCCATGGCGGATGAGAAGAAAGACGAGGGGGCAGGA
>APFE031510756.1:52504-64411 GCA_000404065.3 Pinus taeda
AGAACCTGATTTCAGCAGAGGTCGTGAAGCGGTTGGGCCTAACGACTACACCACACCCACAGCCATACAGTATCGGGTGGCTTCATGAAGGACGAGATCTCAAAGTTCGCCAGCAGTGCCGCCTTCCCTACAGCATCAAACCATTCACCGACGAGGTATCGTGTGATGTTACACCTCTGGATGTTTGTGATGTATTATTAGGCCAACCATACTTGTGGAGGCGACATGCTGTGTATGAGTCAAGGCCTCATGCTGTCATTATTTCTTTGGATAATTCATTATACAGGATACCGGAGGTAGCCCCACCTACCGCCACCTCTTTGATCACTGCTAAGAAAGGCAGCAAGCTCATCTCTCAGACCAGGAAATTCATCTATCTGGTTCACTCCCAAAGTAAGGGGAAGATCTTTGCTACATCCATGACCCCCGCAAAGGGTTCCTCCACATAGCAGCAGCAGCAAAGGGATACGGTCATGACAGAACACAGGAACAACTTCTCCTCACTCACAGGGGTACCACACAAGTTTCATGTGGGCAACAAAGTTTGGTTGCATCAACAGAAAGAACGCCTTGCCAGAACCCATCAAAAGCTCAGACCACTCCAACAAGGTCCTTACAGCAGTACCAAGGCTATGGGGAATAATGCTTTGGTGCACATCATTCCTCCATTCCTTCGCATGCACCAAGTGTTTAATGTGGACCGTCATCGACCATGCTTCCCACCATTACTGGACACATCAGAGATTACAGGACAAGTTCAACAGATGGAGGAACTGAATGCAATGGGGACCATTGCTTCCTAAGGGGGGGGAATGATCCGGGTGGATGTTGGTGGCCACCCACCTATCCCATTTGGACCCCCACAATTGTCTCTTTCAGTTTCTGTAATTGCAGCACAATTTACTATTTTTAGTATTTTTTTCGGGTCTTGAACTTTCGGAGCCTTTTTGAGTCCCTAAACGACGTTTTTTGGGAAATCTAGGGGCAACATGGGTCCATGGACCGATGTTGCCCTTCCCAAAGTGGTAGTTCTCGGATAGATCTTTCTAACGAGCTCTTGTACACGTCAAGCAGAGATAGTATGCCAAAGTTACGACCCCGGGAAATTGATGTACCAATTTACCCAAACGGGGCCCACAATTTGGTGTTTCATCTTCTAGGGTTAGGTTTTGGGATGTTAAGGGTTTTCTATTGTTTCGCAACAATAAATAGGCCTTTGAGCCTCATTGTAACACAGTTCAAAGGCATGTAGCTGCCATATCTCTTCTTAGAGATAAGCTACCATTGCCCTAGCTGGTTTATTTCCATTTCTGGTTGTAAGCATATTTCAGTATTTTCCATTAATGAAATGAAGTATTATTTTTGCTGCATCTTTGTGTATATGGTTATCTTTGTAATTTGTCGCGTTCCTGTTTAAATCCGAATCACATCATTACCAAGAACCAAGGAGGATTTGTTCCAGGAAGAGAAATCTTTGATAATGTTATCATGATTCAGGAAGCGGTGGATTCTAGTTGGCAAAGGGGAGATTAAGGTATGGTTATAAAGCTAGACATGGAAAACACATTTGATAGAGTTCAACATAGCTTCCTTTTCAAGGTGATGAAAAAGATGGGCTTCCATGACCGATTTATTCAATGGGTAGCTATGTGTAATGGTTCTCCTTGGATCACCCCCCTTATCAATGGAAGAGGAACTTGTTTCTTCAAAGCCTCCAAGGGAGCTAAGACAAGGTTGCCCCCTCTCTCCATTCTTGTATATCATAATGGTTGATCCTTTGAGCAAGATACAGGAGTTTGAAAGGAGCATTGATTTCACTAGCAGAATTTGATTCTTTGCAGAGGTCATGAGCATCAACCATGGGCAATTCATGGATGACACGATTCTTTTGTGAGGAGCCTCTGTAGTGATTTCTATAAGATATAAAAAGGTCTTGGATAATTTTTTTGTGGCCTCAAGAGGAATAGTTAATAAGAACAATAGCAAATTTATTCTTAGAAAGTCAGCACAATATGTTAAACAAAAATTGAAGAAGTGCTTGGTTTCAACTAATCATAGGGATTGGGTGAACAACTGTGATTAGCGTAAATAAATAATAGAGAAAATGGAGAGTCATCGGGAGATGAACTGAACGGTCACTCCCTCTTATATATAATAATGAACAACCTGAATGAATAATACAATTAAATTTGAGGAGTTACCTCCTAGCCTGACATGGTATTAGAGCCAACTCTATTTTTGGCATTGCAGACTGCCATTGTAATTCCCTTCTTCCATTTTTCAGAAATTTGTAGTCTGCCATATTATTCAGTTCTCTGCCCTCTGCCCTTTGCATAATAATTTGGTGTAATGCTTGAAAATCATCTCACTCCACACAATTGTTTCAATGTCATCACATGCTCTGCGTTCCAAGCCTCCTTTCCAATTCTGTTGACTATGGAATCCCTGTTTTCAAACCAATAACCCACTGCACAACATTTGTTGGGCAGTCTCGTTGCCCTGAAAATGTCTTGTGACCCAACATTGTAGAACATCCAGATTTGCAATGCTGCTGGCCACTGCTCCTTGTAAAAGCTGCTCTCCATACCTCTCCACACTACCTCCAATACGATGGTAGCTCCAATATGCTAGTTGAAAGAGTTGCTCCCTCACATCAATACGCTGCTTAAAAGAGCTGCTCCCTTGCATCAATACGCTGGTTAAAAAGAAAGTTGCTCCCTCACATCAATACACTAAAAGACCTGGTCCCTTGCATCAATATGCTAGTAAAACAAAAAAAAAGAGTTGCTCCAGTATGCAAGGTGCATTAACCACAACAGGAGCCCTTGCACAGTAGTCTTGGAGGTTGAAGTTACATTCATCGAGACAACATCTGTATCTTAAGCCAGGGCTACTGAATTGTTTGCAAGCAGAGCATTGGTAATCGGTAGGGAGAATGTTAAGGAATAGTTGGTTGTCATGTAAAAAAAAAAAAAAAAAAAAAAAAACTTGCAATTCTCATTTAGATCTCATTTCTTCATATTGCTCAGCGTCTAGTGAAATGACCAAGATCACAAATATTTTTAATATCGCATGTGCACCTCCACCACAAACCCCTCCCTGATATATATATATATATATATATATATTATATTATATATATATATTATATATATATATATATATATATATATATTATTAGTGTTAGTGTCTTCACACTGCCATCAGTGATCAAAATTGCTCTTTTTGCATGCATGTTAGGTGTTTCATTCAATCAACTACATTCCATTATGTCATGGATCATCTGATGGTAGAGGTTTCATTCAGTTTCCCTCATGTCATATACCTGTTGACTTGTTCAAACATCTTTTCAGTTGTTCATAATCAGTTCCATTTCATTTTTAACCAGTCCTAGGGTTTAGTTTCATTAGGTCTTAGGGTTTGTCATCATGGTCATTCAGAATAAATAAAGTGGTCAACAAACACATGAGGAGGTTATCAGAAAAGTCAAAATTTGTTAATTTGTAAGCTTAATGAAGTTCTAGTAAAACAGAGCATTGGTATTTTTCATGTAATTTTATGTAATTTTATGGTTTCTATATGTAATAAATGATCACATGTTGCTCCTGGTCACCTGATGACGTTGCCAAGCACCTACCACTACAAAAATCAAGTCATCTTGAGCACTAATCCACCTGCAAAAGCAAAAGAGAACGAACTTTAATTTCCTCTCCCACTGAGCTAGGGTTGGCTATGGGATCAGAGATATCTGAGCCGAGGAGGCATAAGGGATAGTAGAAGGTATGAGGCCATTCATATCATCGAACATCATATCTCCACCATTTGTTGAGAAGTCATTCCAAGGAACAAGCCATTCATCACACATAAGGGACGATTTTTCTTCAAACTGTGTTTCTGAGCAAGAAAAGATGAATTTGGAAAAAGTGAGAGAGGTTTTTGTGCCTCAGTGAACCAAGAGAAAAAGCCTGTCTCTGTTTTTACACAGCTATCACGGTTTTAGAGAAATAAATATCAAAGATTTGTATACCTTTGATGTTGATCAAGACCCTTCTTCTAAATTTTATGATGACCGTCTTCAAACTGATGAGCCTCAAGAGACCAAGACTGATTCTACATCTTCTGTACATACTCCTATACCTTGTAAAATTCCAGATAGATACAAGCCTCTAATTTTACCTCCTATATCCCATGCTTTCCCTAAAAATCATTACCTATATCTACCAAGATTTGATGGTGACTATGACAACATCACTACTGAGAGACATGTACTGAATTTTGAGACTTTTCTTGATCTCTTTGAAGTTGATGAAGAGGATGTCAATATTAGGCTTTTTGCTCTTTCTTTGCAAGGCAAAGTCAGGAGTTGGTTTAAAACCTTACCTGATGTGAGCATCTTAGATTTCCAGCAGTTCGTCAAAGTGTTCCTCGACAAGTGGGTGGTCAGACAAAACCATTTCTTGATTCTAGAAGAGTATAACCAACTAAAAAGACAACTAAGGGAGACAATACAACATTTTCTGCCAGATTTAACCAAGTTTATTCTTTGATGCCTATTACTATAAGACCTCCTCTTGGATCTGCTCTCTTGCACTACCCAGAAGCCTTTGATCTGGAAATGGAGTTTCAGCTGAGAGAAAGAAACCTTGCAACACTTTAAGAGATGCAGAACCGTGCAGTAGATGTAGAGGCTAATTTGTTGATCAAAAGGGCAAAGTTGAAGGAAGAAGAGTTGAAGAACATAGATCCAGAAGAATCGACATCTTTAGAGGTAAAGCTCGACATTATGGTAAGTGCAATGGAAGAGATGATGCAAAAGATCACCACAAGGAATGAGTACGATGTTCAAGACCATGGCTCACTGATTGAAGAAGAAAAGTGGCTGATCCAAAACATTTTCTTTCTTATCCCAGTTGTCATAGATCTGATAATTATTGTTTTATAGATCTTCTTGGAGAAGAGAGATCTGTTGATATGACATGTATGCTTGATGATGTGTTTTTTACTGATGATTTGCCTCAATTTGATCATTATGATGATGATTATGTTCTCCAAACAGAAGCTAATCTTGCAGACAAATCAGCAGCTAGTTTGTGGGACGAGGAAGTTCACTTTCAGTAATTCGAGTACAATGATCAGCCATTACATATTAGTCATGGAAGTGAGGAGGAAAGTGTAGCAAATGTTGAAATAAGTGAAGGATCTTTGCCTTTTTGTTTTTCTTCTTTTCAGTTCATCAGAGACAATTTTCATGCAATCAAAAATCAACTGTCGACAAGTCTTGATCTGGACCATCTAGAGGGCAATGAAATCCTTGTTCAAGACTTCTCTTATCTAGATTTGCAGCCCCCGAATGCCATTGAATGTTAGGTTGTAGATGAAGACTTGGAAGCTAGAACATATGATCAAATGATGCAAGATGATTCCGTACCTTTCTATTTTGAATCATTTCAGTTTTTGAAGGGAAATTTGCATAGTATATCTTAAAATGAGAAGCTTGTAGAAAATCATGGAATCTCATTGGAACCAATAGAAAATGGGTTAAAACAGTCTTTTAAAGTTTTTCACAATCCAATAGCTGGTGTGTTGGATGAGGTCTGTAGTCAAAGCCCTTCTCCATTAGCTACCTGTGAGCTTGAAACAAGTATTAATACAAAATTGATCCGACAGCTGGTTTCTTTATCATTTTCAACAGGAGTCTTGTCATAAAGCTCAAACAAAAGTTTGCATTCATGGTATGAGGAGAAGCAAAGCAATCCATTGGATGAGCTCAGTCTTAGTGCACATGAATTTCAAGATCCTTATGCAGTATTTTGGAGTCAGATAGAGAATCCATATTATTCAATGGATCTATTTACAAGTTTTCATGGGAGTTGCCTTTCAGTGGTTGTCTCTTGTTGTTCATAATAAAGTTCTTGCAGAGAATTCAAACAACGGCCAGAATGCTAACTTGGTTGCATTGGTTGTTTCATTTCACATGATCAGGTGATGAATGAAACAGTTAGAGTAGGTTTTATTGAATAAGCTCCATTTTGAGTTTTTATTTATTTATGTTTTCTTTTTTCAGTTAGTTAGTTTCAGAGGTAGTTTGTGTTGTCATGCGTTGGTCTCAGTCTTGCGTTCAATTTGAGTTTTGACTCCATTTCCCAATGGACGAGGCACTAGTCTACTTATCCCAGAGATCTACGGTTCTTGGCACCTCCAAGGAGCTACCATCCCCATTGGAGCCAATGCTAGTGTCAGTGTCTTCACACTACCATCAGTGATCAAAATTACTCTTTTTGCATGCATGTTAGGTGTCTCATTCAATCAGCTGCATTCCATTACATCGTGGATCATCTGATGGTTTCATTTCAGTTTTCCTCATGTCATATACCTGCTGACTTGTTCAAACATCTTTTCAGTGGTTCATAATCAGTTCCATTTCATTTTTAACCAGTCCTAGGGTTTAGTTTCATTAGGTCTTAGGGTTTGTCAGCATGGTCATTCAGAATAAATAAAGTGGTCAGCAGACACATGAGGAGGTTAATAACGACCAGAAAAGTCAAAATTTGTTAATTTGTAAGCTTAATGAAGTTCTAACCTGAAAACTTATTTTGAGGTAAAACAGAGCATTGGTATTTTTCATGTAATTTGATGTAATTTTTATGGTTTCTATGTGTAATAAATGATCACATGCTGCTCCTGGTCACTTGATGACATTTCCAAGCACCTGCCACTGCAAAAATCAAGTCATCTTGAGCACCAATCCGCCTGCAAAAGCAAAAGAGAACAAACCCTAATTTCCTCTCCCATTGAGCTAGGGTTTGCTATGGGATTAGAGATATCTGAGCAGAGGAGGCATAAGGGATATCAAAAGGTATGAGGCCATTTCATATCATCAAACATCAGATCTCCCCCATTTGTCGAGAAGTCATTCCAAGGAACAAGCCATTCATCACACATAAGGGACGTTTTTTCTTCAAACTGTGTTTCTGAGCAAGAAAAGATGAATTTGGAAAAAAATGAGAGATTTTTTTGTCCCTTAGTGACCCAAAAACAAAAGCTTTTTCAGTTTTTACACAGCTATCATGGTTTTAGAGAAATGTCAAAAATACAGTTGCCACAAGAGAGTTAATGCACATCTGGAGTGACCTTGGGAAAATCATGATTTATCCTAGTCTAGTTGGCCAAATGACTTGCTGGATGAGTAAAATGATAACTAGACACAAAGAAATTTCAAATGAGCTATCATGAGCTCAATTTGGAGTTGAGGAAGACCTTCAAAAGTTGATTGCAACAACACACTGCATTTAGGCAACCTCATTTTGCACATTTTGACTAGTATTGGGAGATTGGACTTTTGACAGGGAAAATGACCTCCAAATTCGAAAATTCAGGATGTCCTAGAAAGTAGAATCGATAAGCTTTCCAACAAGCTATCACACACCCAATTTGGACACCAGGAAGGCCTTCAAAACCGGTCTACAAAAAGACACTATGCATTAAATTGGCGTTATGCCCCTGTTGGGTTCTGTGAGTGTAAAATTAAATTGGCGCTGCGAACCTGTTTAAAACACCTCAAAATTGCTATCAAAACACCTCCAAAGCTATTTAATGCTTGTGACAAGTAATTTTACCATTCCTCCTTGCTAAGAAAGAAGTGTGCTTGATTTCTTGAGTGTGTTTGGCATCATTTCATAGCTAATCGTATTGGCATTGAAAATTTCTCTCATAAACCCTAAATAAACTAAAAATACCTCTCATAAGCCACCATGGGTAATTTTCTACTATTCTCCTTCATTTACACTTAGTTTACCAAGTCTTTTTCACTATCCATCAGTCATCAAGCTTCATTCCACTAAACCCTACTTTCTACATCAAACCCTAGCCCTAATACACTATTCACTAACCCTAATTCCCAATTCTTACATTCCCACTACCCCCCATTCCCTTATCAAACTCTATAACCTAACTCCCTCAAGCATTCACACCCTCACCTTACACCTCACTTACCTTATATTTTTAAAATCTCTTCATACTCATCTTGTTATCACTACAAACCTTCATTTCACATCACCAAAAAACCCATGGAGGGAGACACAAACTATGATAGGGAGGAGGAAACTTTTAGTGACACTTCCAGAGACGCACATGTGCCAAGAAAGCCACACAAAGGGGGAAAGATCCTCTGGGAGGAACCTATCAGTCTCACAGAGTTGCTTGCTTGTCCTCTTGCTATATCTTGTTTTAGACATCATTCTTGCTATGAGTTTTGTGAAATGGTGGAGAGGGTAAAGTTTCATCATGAGCTTGCCTGGTTTTTTGTCACCCATCTACATAATGGCCAAGTGAATCTTGCTGGTGTCTCCTTCACCTTGTCACCTACCACCATTTCAGAAGCAACAGGCATCCCTAATGTAGCTGAGCAATGGAACAAAGGGCAGTATGTGGACAGATAGTATTATGAGCCTTATATTAAGGCTAGGTATCATAGCAAGATCAGCAAGGTGTTCCCTTTGAAGTACTTGGAGGACAGGTTTGCCCCTCTTATGAAGATCATTATCAAATATTTCACCTATGAGGGAATATTTTCCTGTTTGTATGCATATCATGTCAGGTTGTTGATGCACTTTACTAGGGCAAGGATGATGAACCTCCCTTACTTTATATACAAGAACATTGAGAAGATGGCCCACTATGTTCAAAGAAATCCTTTTCCTCAGCAACTCAGCAGCATTTACCACTTCTCATTGATTAAGATTATTGTTTTGCACCAGTTAAATTTGTTGAACATACCATGGGAGACCTTTATTGCCCATGAGATGTTCAAAGGCCCTCAGGTTTCATCAGTGCCTTAGGAGGAAGGAGGACCATCAGGACAGCCAGGTGTCCATGAGACCGAGACTGCAGGTGTGCTAGTATTTGTTACTTATGAGAGAGGCACAAGGAGGCTTTTTGCTGCTACCAGGTGAGTACTATCTCCACCAGGGGTGGAAGGGGTCTCGCCTTCTTCACCAGATTACAGGCAAATGCTATCTCCACCGGGGGTGGAAGGGGCTTTGCCTTCTTCTCCAGCTATATGGGTTGGCCAGCAGTCAAAGAGCAGAGACAAAGGGAAACAAAAGATGCATGAGGAGGGCCTTATTGAAGGGCAAGATAGGGATTTTATTTTGATGGAGGAGGCGACATTGACTTGGGCTCTCAAGGCTCAAGAATCAAGGACATGATTATCAAAGAGAAGGAGGCTGAAATACAAGCCTTATCAGTTAACCTTGAGAGAGCTAAATGGATCATTAAATACCTTAAGTAAGAAAACAAGCAGCTTACTAAAAAATAAGATCTCATGGAGCTACAAATCATCAAAGAAAATCGACAAAGGTCCAAGAGGGCAAAGGGCAAGTTGACCTCCGTTGAACAAGAAATGGAGAATGACCAGGAGTATTTGTTGGAGAAGGTGAATATGCACTTGGAGAGGTTGCTTGAGAAGGCAAACAAAGCGATTCCAAAAGAGTCCAACCTGGTGAATGACTAAAAGAGTACATGATATAGGCAAGAAAGCTACTCAAGCTAGCTATCAGGGGTTGAAACCATGAGAAGAGTAGTGGTTTCAACTATATCTAAACTAGGAACACAAAAGTAGGCAGTGGAACAACTTGCCTCTAAAACTTAGGAAACCAATTCATTCATTATCAAAACCACTTGAAACTTGATGTATCATCAAAAGTAGGCAAACAAGCAACTTACCGACAAACAAGATCTCATGGAGCTACAAATCATCAAAGAAAACCGACAAAGGTCCAAGAGGGCAAAGGGCAAGTTGACCTTTGTTGAACAAGAAATGGAGAATGACCGGGAGTATTTGTTGGAGAAGGTGAATATGCACTTGAAGAGGTTGCTTGAGAAGGAAAACAAAGTGAAAAAGATGCTTCGTCACATGGCCTACCACCACCTAGCCCGGAACAAGATTTGCAATGCAAGGACAAAGAGGCTAAAAGCCAAGCTAAGAAGAGATTTGAGGAACAAGAAAGAGCAAGATAAACTCAAAATCTTGGCTAAAGCATCATTGGCTCAACAAAGCACCTAACAAGGATCCCTCATGCAAAATTTCAAGAAATTTTGAGCAATTTTTGTCATTTATGAATTTTGAGCAATTAGAAAAACAAGTTTTTCCAATAGGTGCGCAACGCCACTGGCGCTGCACTTTTGATGGGGACATCCTCTTGCAAAATGGCTTACATATTTGGAATCAACATGGAAAAATAAGTCAACTCAAAAATACTGATAAATTTTGGACAAGGTCTTGGTCACCAAAAGGGCAAAAAACACCCAAAAAGTGCCCTCTCTGCCACTTTTTTGCCACACAGGAAGTAGTATTAGGAGAATCAACTTTTGGAGGGGAAAATGAGCTCCAAATTAGAAAAATCAAATTGTTCCAGAAACTAGACAGACAGGGCTTTCCAACAAGCCAACTTGCACTTGATTTGAACACCGGGAAGGCTTCCAAAACTGGCCTTGAAAAGGCGCTACGCATTAAAATTTTGGCGCTGCGTATTAAACTGATTTTGCCAGTTTTGCCTAAATTTCTAGTTTTTTCCTAGTTTTCTTGGAAATTGAATTTTTTCCTCATTTCTTGGTAAATGTATGCATGGTAAATGATGAATTTTATGTAAATATAGATGAAAATACCTCATAGGGTAGATACATCAAGTTTCAAGTGGTTTTGATGATGAAAGAATTGGTTTCCTTAACTTTTAGAGGCAAGCTATTCCACTGCCTACTTTTGTGTTCCTAGTTTAGATATGGTTGAAACCAGTCCTCTTCTCATGGTTTCGACCCCTGATAGCTAGCTTGAGTAGTTTCCTTGCTTATATCATGTAATTTTTTATTCATTTGTAGAGGTTGGACTTTTGTGGAAGTGGTAGCACTCATTGAACATTTGTATATGCAGCTTGGCAAGGAATAAAACCAGGTTTCACAGTTATTTTTGTGGGATTCTTGTGACAGTGAGTTTATGTATTGTTTCTTCTTTGTAATGAGTTTTTATTATGTTTATATGTATCCAAATCTATCTTTCTCTTCTAAAACTAAATGAATCAAGGTGAATAGGCAAAATACACTGTTGTGCTTTGTCTTAGGAATGCATTTGGTTTTCAATGTTTTCAACTGTTTGAAGAGGACTCATAGTTTTCTTTATGCCCTCCTCAACTCCTCAGTTGTCTTAAACTACCATCTCAATCCATTTCTAGTATATAAACCCTTGTCTACCTCGCCCCACAGAACATGACTGTATCCCAGAGTTGATTTCCTGGACCCAATCTACCTTCTCGAATTAATCCAACAACCAAAACCTAAAAATCAAATCAGAAACCCTAATCTACTATACCTAGCCAAAAATAAACATTCATTTCAGTCATCTCAAGACATAATTGCAACCATCCTGACCGAGATTGACAAGGAGAGAGCCCTCTCCCAACCTGGTAGGGCTAGCTACCAGGTTAAGCATGGTTTGTGGTTATCCTAGGATTACCTCCCTTAAGCCTGAGGTTGATCTCAGCCCTAACACCTCTATTATATATATTAATTTTTTTAAACCAGAAGTGCAATTTCTTATATAGTATTGGCAACAGAAGCATATTATTTTTACAATACACTTCTTTTAAAATGCATTCATTGATATCTATTGTGGGAGTGGTTCTCACCGGCAAGGAGAACTATTGAGAATGGTCATGCAAAATCAAACACACTCTCATTTTTAATGAGCTATGGAAAGGAGTGTGTGTTGGAAACGGAGACAAAGAGCTAGAACAACCTACCTCAGACAAGGAATTTGCCATTTGGGAAAATAAGAACAGCAAGGCTTATGCATTGATTGCAGCATCAATAAATGAAGAGGTGAGTCACCATATTTCACCATTTTCAAATGCTTTC
>APFE031510756.1:65071-93504 GCA_000404065.3 Pinus taeda
AGATTTATGTGGTCCAATGCTTGTTCCTTCTGCAAATGGAAATAAATATATGATGACATTTATTGATGACTACACTAGAATGTGTTGGGTTTATTTATTGAAAAACAAATCTGATGCTTTTCAAACATTCAAGAACTTTCATACATGGATTGAAAATGATGCACAGTCTTATATTGGCTCTATTCGCACTGATAATGGAAAAGAATACACTTCAAATGAATTTGAAAACTATCTTCGCCAACATGGGATCAAACATCAAACAACTGTGCCTTATAATCCCCAACAAAATAGAGTAGTTAAAAGAATGAATAGGACAATCTTAAATATGGTGCGCTCCATGATGTTTTTCAAAAATGTAAAATTGATGTTTTGGTCTGATGCAGTTCTATGTGTTGTATATGTAAAGAATATATGTCCATCTAATGCTATTAGAAACAAGACTCCTTATGGAATGTGGTATGGGCACATTCCTTTGGTAAAGCATCTCAGGGTCTTTGGTTCCACATGTTATGCCTTGATACCAAAGGTACATAGAAACAAACTTGGTGCAAGAAGTCATAAGTGTATCTTCCTGGGGTATTCAAACACCTCCAAAGCATATCGTCTCTATGATGAAGTCAATAAAATTTTTATTGTATCTAGAGATGTAATCTTTCTTGAATCATCCAAAACTGACAGTGTTGTTGAGCGGCAACTTGATCACTTGGATAGATTCGCAAATGCAAAATCATTTCAAGAATTTGATAATCAGATTCCACATCTTGAAGGGGGGATTCCTATACTAGATCAACCTATGGAATCTTCTTCTGAAGTACTCTCTCCCCCGCATGAAACTCCAACAATGGATGACACTTTGAGTGATGTGATTGACAGAATTGAGAGACTCAATCTTGATTCAGTTCCAACTCAATCAATGGAGTAGCCTGGACCATCTGAGAAAGGTCCCCCAAAGTGGTTGACAAAGACACTTGAATGTGTTCGTCCTGATGAGGTTGGAAAGGCAGGAACTAGAAATTCAAATCGACAAAATGGAGGTAATGTAGATGACTTTGATTCACCTGTTGATATGGATGTTTCTTATGATTGTGAATTGTATCTTTGAGTTGTTTGCAATCAGGGCAAAAAGTTTGACCTTTTGGATCAGGCTTGTTTTTTTATTTTTCTTTGCTAGATTTTGTATATGTGGTTTTCAGTTCACACGGTCACGTACACATGTGCTTTTGTCCAAAGAAACACACGTATATGTATATGCGGGTTTCCTTGAGTACAATCGTGTATACACGAAGGTCTGTCACTGCATAGTCGTGTATGCTTGGTTTTGAATGAATTTTTCAAATTTTGAGTCCAGTAAAGGGTTTTGCCTTATTTTTATTACTTTTGCTTAGTCATTGATTGTCTTGGAGAGTCCTTATTCTTGCATATTTTCAGTTTCCTATCTCTCTTTGTGGAAAAACCTAGTCAACCTAGGGTTTGCTTTTTGGTGAACTGTTAGTTTTTGTGTTTGGGTTCAAGGCTTCTTAGTGAAGTTCTTGGCTATTCTGAGTCTTTGGAATAGGGAATTGGTCTCAATTCACTTATAACCCAGATTTTACATTGCTTTGCCTTGCTTTCTTGAAAGTTGAAATATTTGGTTTTTTCTTGGTTTTTGAGAAATCCTTCTTGCAATCTTGAAAAACAATTCTTGGTCTTCTTAAAATCTTTCTTGTTTGTTGGAGTTTGTATGTTGTTGTTCAGACCAATTTGTTTGATTTTGCAGCGTCTTTTCACTTTAAGTCTTATCATGTTAATGATTCATATGGCTTGTGAAATTTGAGGTTATTTATGCTCGAATTTGATCTTGAAGTATTTAGTAGTTTTTTTTCTCAAGAACTCTTTGTGCCCTTAAAAAGAAAAAATATAAAACCATCTTTTTGTTGCCTTTCTTTTTCTTTTTGGTTTTGTTTTTGGTCTTCTTATCATTTTTGAGCAACTATGAAGTCTTTTCATTAGGTTGAATTTGTTTGATTTTGGGGAAAAGTTTTTGATTGAATTTGTTCCTCCTTTTTGTCAAGTTTTGGCCTCTTAATCTATTTGAGAAACACATTTTCTTACTTTAAGAGCAATCCTTGGAATATTGCATTAAGCATTTTTAGTTTGCATTAGGATAGGTGCATTCTAAGCACTTTTAGTCTTTTTGAAGATTTTGAGTGTGTGAGCATGTGTTTTGAAAAAGAAAAGAGAATTTTTGCTTTCATAGTTTGTTCGTAGAACCTTGTAGAAATCTCTTTCATCGAATAAAAATGAGTTGCATATGCATGTATCTAGGTTTTCTATTGATTTCTTTTTGCATCAATAACATCATAAGTCACACTTCCATTTTACCTTTGACTTAAGAATAGGCATTAAAATCAAGTGCTAAAACTAAAATGAACTAGAATTTTTTTATTTGTCATAGTTACATCAACTAGTCTAGGTCATTTAGGGCCTTGGAATAGGTGTGTGGAGAGTTAACTCTCCAAGTTCACTCTGAATTTAAACATAGAAGTTGATTAAAAGAGTGAAATCTAGTGTCGTTAAGTTTTTCGGGAAATCTTTTCTCTTCTGGGAGTTAAGCACAAGGGCGAGTGGAAGCAGGGAAGAGAGATAACCCTTCTCCTACTTGTTGGCTCCCGACTAAAGATTGTTTCGCCTGACTTATGATATGAACTGTTGACCTTAGTTTCCATTCCTGGGGACCACATAGGTGACTACGAGGGGAACTACTCATGGTACCGGAGGTAGACATTGTATCACTCGTACTTCTGGTGGGTGCCCTTGCGAAGCTCGGGTAATTGCACCGACAAAGGCTTTTGTCTGGGGGTCAACATAATTGTTTTTGTTACCTTCCCCGGTAGGCTTGGGCCATAATTATCCCAAACTATCTTCAGAAGATCCTTTACTTCACTTTCTTGTATTTTGGTGTCCGATCCTCATCACCCGGAGCAGAAATAATTGGAAGTTGCTTGATTGGTCGCATCTTTAGGGACTTTATAGTGGAGTGCTCTTTGCTCTTTGTATTTAGTTGGCTTTAGGTGGATTTGTCTTGTCACTTTTGGACCTTATATTTTGAGTGACTAACCAACCACTCCACTGGTCTTGAAAGGATTTTGATCTTTCTTTTGAAAGGTGTGGAGTTGCCTCCTTAAAGGCAAAGGTTTGATTGTGCATCTCTCTTCCTTGAAAAGTCATTTTTATGATCCTGTAAGGGAAGGATCTACGTATAAGTTGGGTATGGCCAATATTTATGTGGAGTCCAACCAAGGGACCCTTACAAAAGCGGATCCTTATGCTTTTGTTTTCTTTGGAAACATTGGTACCCGCTTGATGGACACTTTGAATATTCCTGGATTGAATGTTGGACTACCAGTTTGGTTGTGGTCCACTCTAAATATTCCAAATGTTATTGAAGCTTCTCAGACGAATGATTTATTTCAAGGGCATCAAATGGGTGTTAATTGTTCATCTACTTCAAAAGAGAAATCTAAGATTCATCTTTCTCCTCCCTCTTGTAATAAGATATCTACAAAGAAGAGAAAGAGGAAGAAGAAGAAGAAGAATAGTTCTATCCATGAATCATCACCAACCCCTGCAAGTCATGTTGGAGATGAGGTTTCAGTCGCTGCAAGGCACGCTGGGGGCATAAGTCTAGTCAATGAAAGTCATACTAGCAATGGGTCACCTACCTCTACGAGTCATGTTTATGTTGACTCACCTGCTTCTGTGAGTAGGACTGGGGGAATAAGTCTAGTCACTGCAAGTCATACTAGCAATGGGTCACCTAACTCTATGAGTCATATTTCTGTTGACTCACCTACTTATGTGAGTAGGACTAGGGGCACAAGTCCTATCTCTCTTGGGAAAGAGTCACTAACCTCTGTGAGTCATGTTGGGAACTCTCCACCAACCACTGCTAGTCACGTTGGCAGAATGGATGTTGATAAAAAAATGTAGGTGTAGAAAATTTAAACCAAAGTTCCCTTTTAAGTTGTGTAATATTACTCATTTGTGCCCTAGTATTTCAGTGGTACAAAGGTTATGGTCCGAGTTTGACGATTCTTCTACTCCTGAATCTGTTATGGTTTCTCAACAGTCTAATCAACCATTGGTTGATGAAGCTGTTGAGCCAGTGCAATCTCTGGCTGATTCCACTCCTCTTTTGAGGGGTGAAGTGCCTAACAACAAAGTCTTCTTGATTTCGAGTACAGAGTCTTCTAGTCTAGGGGGGAATTATGGTCTCTTCGAGTGTACCCCCTCAAAGTTCTAGGAGTGTCTCCTTTAATTGGGATAATCTTGTTGAGCCTCATCTTCCTTCAACCGCACCTTTCCAAATGAGGCTTAGAGTTAATTCCACAAGTGTCTATCGATGTATGGTGGATGAAGGATCCTCTGCAAATATTATACCCTCCTTGACTTGGAAATATTTGGGTTCTCCAAAGTTGTTGGCAGCTAATTGTCAATGGTTAACCTATGATAGAAGACCTGGTGAATCTATGGGTGTTCTTCCTCAATTTCCTATTACTTTAGGTGGGAAGATTGTCTTAATCGATATGATGGTGGTTGATTGCCCTTTCGAATTTAATATTCTACTTGGGCATGATTTTTTCTATGCTATGAATGTTGTGGTGTCTTCACTCTTTCGATTGATGTATTTTCCTCATAATAGAAGTATTGTCACTATTGATAAGCTTGCATCTGATAATCACCCCCTAATTCGAATTTACTAGAGAATACTCCTTGGTATGTTCCAAGTTTTCAGGTAGACTCTACCGAGCCACGGGTGAACTATGTGGCATTGTATCCTCAATGTGTAATTGCTTATGAGAAGGATCATTTGAATTATTATTTTCCTTCTCGAGACTTGGTCCTGACAGTTGACTGAGTGATTTCTCCTATGGGGACATGGGGCCCCTTTATTCCCCCTTTTGATCCTTCTAATTCTCATGATTTCTTGGAAGTTGAGTTGCCTTCACAGGAGGAACTTTTTGAAGCCTTGAGTTTTTAATTGCCAAAGAATTCCTTGGCCTGGTCTCCGTAAGGGGCGTGTCCTGAAGAACTATTATACGTAAGTCGCAAGGCTGCGTGGTTCCCTGTACCATATTGTACATATAAGGTACGCATTTTCAAGTTTTGTATTCTATAACACAAGCTTTTATCTAAAGTTTATATATGGGATGTATTAACTTCTTGTCTAGTGTTCCTAATTATGTCTACAGAACTTGGAAGGCTTCTTCTTTGTGCATTTTTATGGTTGATCCGCTCTGACATGTACTGGTTCTTGAAACTGGCATATAGGTTAGGTTTTTCGCCTACATTTTGCATTTATCAGTTTCCTCTTCCATTTTGGCCTTAGGATCGACCCCACCAAGATATGACGCAAAACCTTCTCATTGCTTAGAAGTGTCATAACTTGTGTGGTAGAGCCTACCTTATCATGGGCACCCTAGATAGTACCTTGTTGTCACTTGGAACCCATGTTGAAATTTTGTTCTTAGGCTCGGGAGTCCTCTTTAGTCCCACCATGACTTTGCGTTGAAGCCTCATTCCTCTTCTTCTTAGCTATTTTTCTAGCTTTATACCCTGGAGGCTCCCACATGTTGAGTTGTACTACTGCATTGCATGTTGACTATTTGTACCTTTTGGCCTTAAGCCGACTTCACTTGGACTCATGTATAAGCCATTTTTTGACCATGTCATTATTCAAAATCAACCTTGCAATCACTTAGGATCTGCAACTTCACACCTTATGACCATAAGAACATTCCTTTAACCAGTTTCGTCACCTTGCATTGAGCATAGGAATGTTCCACTCCTAGGAACTAGCACATATGTATTTAGACACTCATTCTTTCCACTATTCCATAGGATTTCTTTTATTCTTTTCTATGATTTTTAAATATGAAAAGAAAAAAAATATATATATTCCAAAAAAAGAGCGGGAGCGGGACTTTACTTCCATAATTGATGGAAACAAGAGTCAGTTGTGTCATCCTTGAACAAAGCACTCAAAGCAAGTCTTTCCTCCATCGGGATGGGCTTTAGTTTGACTTAGGAGAGCCATAACCTTGTCGTTGAGTCAGTAATCCTCCGGTTGGTTATCTCTTCCAATCACATGGAGAGTTTGTTTATGCCTCCTGCATGACAAACTTATACAAAGTTATCATATGTTGCCATACAGTCACATTTAATTCATGCTTTTGTTCAAGGGAAGTAAAACCTGAGTCGACCTTTTTGTGGTGTCTCTTGACTCATTTTTAGTCGGCCATACCTGGTTTGTCAGAGTTATGTTCAGTACCACATCAACTATTTGGTCCTTTAATCATGCTAGTTAAGAAGCTCTCCATTGACTTCTTGTTGGCGGGTTTGCTCTTATCAACTTCAAAAAATTGCTCTAAGAGTAGGCCTAGAGCCGCACCCTAGCCCTATTTCCATCATTGATAGGTGACCTTATGCTCAACATCGATCAATATCATGGGCCTTTCACTAAGTGGTTTCCCTTATGTTCGACATGAGATTATATTATCACACATAGGGATTCATGCAGTACCTTGGTTTCCATTTGACCCTATTGGTGGATTCCTCTCCTTTGTGTCAACTTCATTATTGGTTGGTTCAAAGGGTTTCTGTCGTGCGCTAGTTGCATCTTATGTACACTGGAAACGTTCTTTGGTATGGTTACTTCATCTTTCTTCATCTATTTCCTTCCAAATTATTGGCCCGCGGTTACACTCGCATTGGATTGATGTGGGATGCCTTAATGCCTTCCTTCCAGTAGATATCTTCCCATCGACTCCAACTCATTGATCTGGGAATAAGGTCTAGAGTCATTTTTTAGTACCTTAGGGTTTGTAGTCATTATTGCCAAACTCCTTCACCATCGACAGTGAGAATACATCAATGTCTCTTGATTGGTAGATTCTCTCAAGTGTCCGACTTCAACTCATATCCACACTTGTTAGATTGTACCAGGGTACCTTGACTCTCATCATCATTATCAATGAGTTGTATCGCGTTTGTAAAAAATATACATCAATGACAAGTAATCAAATGATTTCTCACATGATCTACTTCGGCTCATTTATTCCCATAGTGTAGAAATGTACCATGGCAGTCGGTGAAGACCTCAGGTTGCATCAAATTTTTTTGGTTCACTTGTCAGTTCCTCCAGTTTTCTGCCAGTGACACCATCCACCTTATATGTTGCAGTTCATCACAAAAACATTTTATATGTTGGCACCCGAGTTGCATACAATACCATTATTCCACTTTTGACTTGGTACTTTGAGGATCAATTATGTGACATCAATGATCAAATATCTCCTTCAGCATCATTGATCAATTATTTTATATGTGATATTGTGACATGGCCTTGATATGTACTTTTGCAGCTATGATCAGATGATCCACTATGTATTTCTCAGTTTCCTTTGTACTTGTATACATATTAGATCCGCTTTACACTTGTTATGTAAACATGCTTTACTATCTCTGAGCATGGATATTCCTGCCTCAGACATGAGCTTTCTTTCTGATCTCTTCCACTGGTTTGGCAGGCTGGAATCTGGTGATCTCCCCCCAAGTCCTCGCATGATTCTTTCTATACACTTAATATATTTTGGCCATCATGTACCCCTTCTGACCTCATATATTAGGGGGCATCTGTTATAGCATCATTTATCACCATTGTATACTTGATGCTCTGAGTCATGGTCTTGGGCAACCCTTTCCCTTCAGATTTGGTCCATTTACTAAAAAATATTATTTTGAATTCTGTACGTGACTCTACCCTTAAAAAATCACGTGTACACATGGGTCAAGATATACCCAACACACGTATATAATTTGAAATATTAAAAAAATATAAAATCCCTATTTTATGGGTGGGGTTTACGGGTTACACCGGAAGCCCACCTACAGGATCTCGTGGCCTAACTATATCCCAACTAAAAAAACTGTTTTGAGGTGGTATAAATACACCACATGGGAAGGCCTAAGGGGAGAGAAAGATAGGATATTGATATTAGATCCAATTGGTCCCCGATCAAGTCTTATTTATCCTTGTGCCTCCTACACTCCCAGCTATAGGAAACCCTTTTTTCCTCATAGAGATGTCCAACTCCTTTATATGGCATCTATGTGATAATTCTGTTATGTGATAAAAAACCCTAGGGTCTAGGTTGAGAACCCCAATAGATCGAAGGGCATACACCAACAAGAAGCAAGCAAACAAGTAGTCATAATGCTTAAACTACTAAAGTGGGATGAAGAGATAGTACCTGTAGGTCCTACATTTGAGGATGTTCTCGTAGGGTCCAAACCCTATGCTTCCTCCAATGCTTCAAAACCTGCAACTCATTCCAGAAAAGCATATATACTAGTAGTAGTTCAAAGCATGTTCAATATACGAATGTTATATCATATAAGCATATAGATATAAAACATGAGATCATACATAATTATATCATATCATGAGTTAAAGCATAAATATCATCACATCAGGAACAAGATAAAGCTTCTTTATTGATGTCTGCAAAGAATGTGGAAGAATACAACCTAATTCGACCACGACTCCTAGCAAAACCTTCCTCCCGATCCTTCCAACCCAAGCCTCAACAATCCTCTTTCAAATGCATACTCATAGATGCCATATAAAGGAGATGGACATCTCTATGAGGAAACAAGGGTTTCCTATAGTTGGGAGTGTAGGAGGCATAAGGATAAATCAGGCTTGATTAGGGACCAATTGGATAAAATATCAATATCCTATCTTTCTCTCCCCTTAGGCCTTCCCATGAGGTGTATTTATACCACCTCAAAACTGTTGTTTCAGTTGGGATACAGTTAGGCCACGGGCTCCTGTAGGTGGACTTCCGGTGTAATCCGTATACCTCGCCCATAAATAGGGATTTATATTTTTTTAATATTTCAAATTATATACACGGGTTGGGTATAGCTCTACCCACGTGTGCATGCGCTTTTTTGAATGGCAGAGTCGCGTATGGAATTTTAAATAAAATTTTTTAGTAAATGGACCAATTCTGAAGGGAAAGGGTTGCCCAAGGCCATGACTCAGAGCATTAAGTATACAAGGGTGATAAATGATGCTATAACAGTATTGGATTTACAGTTAAAATGGAAATGGTTCAGTATCAAATAAGTAATGGGTTTATGGTTAATGGGTATATGGAACTCTACTGAAATAGAGCGATGCAATCCTTCGTGTATTTGCTATGATCAAGCGTAGATTTAATCTAAATATTACTCATTTTTGTTTATATATTATATTATATATATATATATATATATATATATATATTTATATTATTTTATTTTTGTGTAATTTGATCGAGTCAAAATGTTTAGATAACATAACATAATAGGACATTACAACATCTCTTCCATACTTGGTTGTAGAGCACCCCTTGGAACAATTATTATTAATTATAAAAGAATATATATATTATATCAAAAATTTTGACCATGGAGATTTACCTCCACTTTACCATAGAGATTTTTAATTTGTAACTATGCTTTGTTACAATACATGGATTTTCAATAATACATGCCCAAATAACCACAACTAATTTCATAAAACTATTTTTTAATTAATCAATTTAATTAAAAGGACAAAAAGGGCCTAACTACTTTGAAGATAAATCTCAACCTTTGATTTGTTAATACTATTAAGAATTGTAGATACCTAGTCCTTAGGGATTGGGCGAAAATGTGTAAATATGTAAATAAATAAATTTGAATAGTTAGAATAGGAAGGGAACTTGGAATTCGAATCCCAAAAGTCACCTCTCTTCATGTAGATAATGATGCTCACATTAATGCAAAATATACAATTGGGAGTTAAACATCTTGGCCTGACATGCTATCAGATCGTAGGTTCCTGATTCTAAGTTTAGACATCTCACTATTCGTTTGATTTGTCACTTTGGGCAAACTCCACCTATTCTCTGCCTCTCAGACCTTCGATCTGTTGGGCATTTAATTTTTTCTCAATGTCCATTATCTGTCTCACTCGTTACTCTGGTATGTCGAAATTGTTTTCATTTGGCATCGTATGGTCTTTCACTAATGCATACCCCAATTTTTGGTATGTTTTTTCAATGGTATATATTTGAATTTATTATTTGTATACTATATTAGACAAGTAATGAAACGTTTAACAGACTAAGATTGCATCACTGCAACACATGTTTTTTGGAAGGCGTTGTAGAGACTGTAGCAGGAACCATAAATCATGTTTTTTGATCAAATTCTCCATATTACTGAGAGACTCTTCGTGAACATTTACCCATGTTCTTCATCCATCAAGAACCCGTCAATGGAAGTTGGCCAGCCCTCACCGAGTTGTTGATGCTAGTAACCCTGATCTTGTTGAAGTTGATGATGCATTGAATTTTCCAGGTGTCTTTGTGCCTGATGGCATCCCTGATACTTACTTCAGACTTATGTCTTCCCATGCCAATTCCATTGAAATCGTATCTGGCTTCTATGATATGGGAAAGCTCACCCATGTTGTATGGTCTCATCCATTTTTAATGAAGTCAAACTCTATCATACTTCGCACCTTTTGTGAGTCAAAGTTTTAGTTTCTAGTTAATGCAAACTGCTCTTCTCACGTACCTAGAAATTGTTCACCAATGTGACTTTCTATGAACTCATTAAGGTTTACAAATCGAAACAGAGTATGGAAATTAGTGAGAGTGTGTAATGTGTGAAATACTTCAATTCAATATTCTCTCTAGAAATTTTATGACCAGTCAGCTTAAGCATGAGATAGAACCTCTAGTATGAGTGTATATATTCTATAACAACAGAAAAAAAAAAATATTATGAGTTTGTATAGAGTTGATCAAAGGACCTAATATGAGTTTGAGCCTATTGGATCTAGAAGACATTTGACAAAAAATTCATATATCATGAGGAAATAAGAGGCATTGTGAAGATGCATTCTCTCATCTCCATTGTTGGTGTCAATGTTGACTCACAAGGAGAATGACCAAAAATGGACTAGAAAGATCAAGCACACTCTCATCTTTAATGACTTATGGAAAGGCATCTATGAAGGAGAAGGTGATAATGCACATGTCAAGCCCACATTAGACAAAGAACTAGACATTTTGGAGAACAAGGAAAACAAGGCTTATCCCATGATTGCTACTTTTGTAAGTGAAGAGTTGGGTCGTCATATTATTCCAATTATAAATGCTTATGATGTGTTGAATAAGTTGAAAGATTTATATGAATTACACTCACAATTGGAATTAGTTTACTTGATGATTATGCTCTTCAACCTAGAGTTGAAGGAAAATGACCCATCGACCCCAACCCTAGAGATTATATCCATCATGTATTAGTAGAAGCCACTGCAGTTAAAATGAAAATCCCTCTCATAGCCTTTGTTAAGGTCCTTTATCCTACATACTTTCACTATCTTTAATCCTTACAAGTTAATTCCCAACCCGAGGACATTAATTTTTTTGACACTCTTGGGGAGAAGTTTGTAGGAGGGGAGAAGGATTTTGGAAAAAGGAAGACAACTTCTTAGTCCCTTGAAGAAGCAACGTACCTTGCATAGAAAGAGAAGAATTAGTCACAATATTCTTCTAAAGGAAGAGGTGGTAGAAGAGGACATGGAAGGAAGAACAACAGAGGCAGGGAGCGTAAAAATCATCAAATATAAAAATATGACCTCCATTACATTCACTGTAATAGAGATGGACATAATGCATCCACATGCATAATCCCCTAAGAGAGAATCAAGCAAGAATGCAAAGAAAAAAAAGGTAAAATACCAGATCTAGAAATATGAAAAGCACCTCAATCTGCTCATTACATTGTTGCCCATTGCAATATTGGAGTAACTGAAGATTTATTTCATACTTCACATGCTTCTTGAAAGGATGCATGTTTTCTTGATACTAGTGCAAGCTACTATATGACCTTTCGAAAGGACTTATTTGAAGACTTAAATGACAATTTATATGGAACAATATACTTTGCAGACAAATAAAATCTTAAGCCATCCGAACTTGGCACCATTAGGCTTAAACATCATTTTCTTCCTTACTTTCTTCTATACTCTACCTTCTCTAATTGTACCTAATTCCTAGAGAAAAATAAGGTTCTCACCTACTCTAGAGCCTCATCATACCCTTACCAAGTTTGATTTGAAATTTCCTCAGATAAATTCACTCTATCTTTAGTTTTTCCACCCTTCAAGATGAATTTCAAGAATTTTTTTGAATTTGCTCAACCAAACAATATAGGGTGAAAAAGTTTCCCAAACCAACAATACTATGCTACGATTTTCACTAAGCCAATGATACAAATGTTGGGAACTTGTTCGTACCAACAATATAGCACTCATGCAACCAAGTTCTCTAGTAATGTCACTCTCAATGAAATGACTTCACTCCACAAGTTGGCTCTGAAACTTGCTTTTTCAAGAAAAATAACACCCAGATGTTCAATATCCCAATGATATAGCACTAAAACTTGGTTATCTAAACAATGTAATGTTCAAGAACTTGTCTTCTCCAGTGCCATAATGTGACTTAACCCAACACCTAATTTACAAACCTCTTTGACTTAATGACACATCGCTAGGATGTTAGTTATCACAATGATATGGTGCTAGGATGTTTGGTTATCTCGATGACACACACACTCCTTTTAGTCCCCTTTGATATATCTCACCATGTGCTATCTTCTTTCCATTGTATCACTAACATGAAGGTTAGTGCAATTAAAGTGTTAAGAGGTATTTATTACCTCATTTTCCATACATATACACAAGAAAAACTTTATAGAGGCATAATATTATTTTCATTCCTCACATTAACTTAGATCTTCTTCCCTCTCGAGCCCAAGGATTTTGTGACACCCCTTTCATTACCCAAATTTTGTAATGCAATTACTAACATACAATATTGGGGTGCCAACATTGATGCTATGATATCAAACTCTATTATATAATGTAATATTTATTTTTCTTAATAAAATATTAGAGATGAAGAAAGGGGACAACCAATAGATTATAATGCCTTGGGAAGGGGGAAAACTTGACTTAAGAGGAAAAATATACCCTGGGTGTATATTCCCTTTAATATGATGGATAGTCTTCCTAATAAGTCGAAAGGTTGGGAAGATGAAGGGTCTAGTGTGGTTATAAAAATAAGAGGGAGGAGAAATCAAGGGGTTCTTCTTCTTGGTTCTTAAGCTTCTAGATTTTATATCTTCTATGACTCTTTCATACATCTCTCTCTCACTTAGAAAATTAAAATTGGAAAAAAGATTGATGACAAAACCCAAAGAGGTTCAAACCTTATGATTGGTTAATAGTTGCGAGAGTGGACTTATGTGATAGGAAATGAATGTGTTGCAACACTTTTTCTTTAGACTAGATGGCTCTGAGGACTTGAAATGGTCCTAGTTTATAACAAATAGAGCACTGAAGAAGGGAGGCCCAAGGGACTACAAGGATCAAAGAAAGGCTCTCGTGTGATGTGCAAACCTACATGGTATTTTTGTGAATGTTTATGATCCTGGTTAAAGATGGAAAGGTTTATCAAGGGAGGAGAAATGTTAGGCCCCTATACTACTAGTGTAACCCCTTATTGTTATTAGTACAACCCACTTATTATATTGATGTACCCATGTAGTGCCCATATTGTTACTATTGTGCCCCATAGAAGCCCACTATTGTTATTATTGTGCCCTTACATTATTATTGTTATGTCGGCTCTGATTATGTTAGGAGCCCTTAGACTCCTATATATAGAAAGGAGGTCTTTTCATTTGTATCATCCAAGAATTGTTCATTTATGTAATGTAAAGGAGGTCACCCCCTCAAAGAGGCTGAATTCTAAGGCGTTGATCTATCTTTTCTATCTTTTCTTGAGCTAGTTTCATAACATCTTCATAAGGGATTTCAGATGTCATGTCACTGGAATCCAGCGAAGAAAGAAATTGAAGGGTGGTTGAATAGAATAATTCATGAGTTCGCGGTGCAGGAAAACAGGAATCCACAAGTATCGAAGGATCAGTGGTTAGAGTGCTACTTATATATGGAAATCCATGAAATTTTATTTGCATCCTTCACCTCTGAGTTGTATGAGTGGATCACGAAGCTAGCAGACGGTCAGGGAAGGTGCAGGCTCGACAAACCAATTGTGTGGACTCCATAATTGGTATGCAGACTAGAAGCATCAGATGTAAGATTGCGCGCACTGTGGACCATCGAATTGGTCAAATTATAGGAGGGTTTATCACTGAGTTCACAATAGACACAATAGTTAGCTACAACGAGGCAAAATGACGCTTCCTCAAAGGACCACAAGGTAAGTACATTAAATCTTTGAACAATTGGATTAAAATGCTATTGTGTGAAAAGAGGGTTATGCGAATAAATTGATGTTTGGGGATACACGAAGTGGGAGGATCTATGGAAACGAAGGTAGCGCAGAAATGGAAATTAGTCCCTTGATTTCACCTCAGCGAGCAAGTGAGGAAGAGCTCACAAAGTTTCACCAAGAAGTGCGATCAGTTTGATAAGGCAACAAATTCCGCGCATACCACCTCCACCTACACCACCACCAGTTTTACCATCTTCACCCCCATCTGCATCTACACCACCTATGCCACCACCACAGTTCAATATGGCGAGCGTGATAAAATTTTCGGTATTTAGAGGAGTAGGGAACGAAGATCCAAACCAATTTTGGTTTGTGGTAAAAGCTGTATGGGAAGCACAAGGAGTCGTGGATGATAATATAAAGAAGGCAATGTTGGTAAGCGTGTTGCAGGATCGTGCACTAACATGGTACATTAAGCATTCTAATGACCATCTAGATGCGGGGATTGCATATATCCAGGTTGCACTAAACATGGAATTTAGAAGGCCAAAATTGGAGACATAATTGATTATCGGGTTTAAGGAAACTGTGATGCTTCCACGCGACCCCATGGGATTAGGATCATAGATTGAAGAGTATGATTTTTGAAGCTAAAATAACCTTGACGAACGGACATCACTACACATGGTTTGTAGCATCACTAATGCTGCATTTAGGGACGGCACTGTCACAATAGAAGTTATCCACCCAGGCCAAAGCCTTGGAGATTCCAATGAGACTGCACGAGACCCCAATACAAGATCCTAGCCTAGGATTCCAAAAAAAAATCCATGTGCAAGTGAAAAATTTGTGTCCGGAAATGCAGAGTTTGAAATAGGATAGGACAACTCGGCCAAAGGTGCGTGAGGAGGTATGGTGGATAAAATGCAAAGGCTAGGGGAATGACAAGGATCATTGTCTAGTCTTTGCATACTACTTGGTGGGAGGAGGGTTGATGCCATTAAAACCAAAGGCGCAAGTAGGACTGAGCACGGTGCCTGCATTATGGTGCATGATTTGGCAGATAGGAGGAAAACATGCTATAGATAAGTGTCATCTATTACAGAAGTATATGTAGATGTCCCAACAATTGTTTTGTAATTTCTAGAGGTCAGTAGGACATGATGAGTGCACTTGCAGAGGTTATGAACTAATAATGTATCAGACACTTGCCTATAGAGTGCAGATTGAAATGCGAGCCCTCGATCAAAATGCAGGAATGGCACGCACTGGATTTTAGGGGCACGAACAAGGTCGAGGTGGAATGGGACCAGGAAGGGGTCGCAGATATCTCATTTGTTACAATTGTGGAGGGCCAAGTCATTATGCATGTGATTGTACAAATCTGACGAGAGCATCATGTTTATATTGTACTCAGTTTGATCATGAGATGGAGGACTGCCCTACATTGATAGCAAGGTTGCATGATAAAGGAATACTCTAGCCTCCCATGACTTAGAACCTACAAATGATGAGGTCTGAGCTGCAGAAAGAGGACCTAAATGTAAACATCATGCTTCAAAGTGGTATCACGATAAGAGATGACAAAGGTAAGCAACCTGAAGAAAGTGTATGGGTTCGAAAGGCTCCTACAAAGGAACCTGAATTTGATTTGGAGCGCACATTCATGGAAGCTAAGAAGAGCTTCATGGAGGCCCCACTTCAGGTAGTAAGGATCAACTAGAGCCAGAGATGGATCCTTCAATGCTCATTACCTTTCTCGAGACATGCATGAAGTTGTTGCGCGACAACAAAGTGGTGAAGGGACTGCAGGAACTTATCACTAGGTGCGCTGGGTCAGGAGAACCACATAGTCTAGAAGCTTAGGAAACATACATTGATAATAGGAAGGGAAAGGACATTGGCTGCACAAATCGGGGAGTATGAAATGGATCAAGTAATTCTGGATCGAGGATCGGACGCGAATGTACTACCAAAGTAGACATGGGAGCGCATGAGTAGGCCCACGTTGCAGTGGTCCCCTATTTAATTGTGGATGGTGAACCAACAAAAGATCCTACCAATGGGAAGATTGCAGGGAATAATGGTAGACATCAAAGGTGCGAGCGTGCTTGTAGATTTCAAAGTGATAGAAACTTTTGATTACAACAATCCCTATCCTGTGCTAATGGGAATAGATTGGTCCACTAATATGAATGGAGTGATAAATATAAAGAAGCACAAAATGATTTTTGAGAAAAAGTCATTGCGTGTAGTGGTACCTTTAGACCCTACGGAAGGATTGCGCTACATAGAGCCAGTGCGCGACGACGAGGTAGACTATATCTACAAGATAACCGCTTGGGAATAGGATTGGGTAAATCCAACAATCGATGACAATATTTCGTAGGAGCACGAAAGCTCCTGCACATCGAATTCAGATGAGGAAATAGAACAATGGTAGAACCAGTTACACAAGCTAACCACGCTCAATTGCAACATGATGGTAAGATCACTACGCTGCATGAAAACATAGGTAAGGGATCTGCCTATGTATGATGGGTTGACAGCGGTGGATGAATTCCTGAACAAATTTGAAAGCAAACTGTTAGAACAGCAGCAGTTCGATGCTTTGAAAAGGGCATTGCACACTACCTCTGATTAGGGATTAGCACGGATGCAAAAAGATGATGCGCCTATGATTTGGGAAACTGCAGATGCGGTTAACAAACAAATATGACGACCACAATGATCCACATGCACACCTCGCGAAATGGACCAAGGCCTATGGGAAAGAGCCACAACCTGAATGGGTGCATTTATTCTACCATACCCTGGATGTCATACCCATGAATTGGTATACTGAGATGGAGCTACGCCATAGTAAAAGCGAATGGGATATCTTGCGTGAGGGATTTATGTTAACTTTCATGTTTGAAGATCGTTGGTGGGATACAGTTGATGATGTGCTACAAGTAGGAAAAGTAGCTATCTTAAAAATACCCTAGGAGCCAATGGAAGTGCTTTAGCCGAAATGGGTGACATAGTTAAGCTATGCACTGAAATGTTACAATGTAAATGTTGAAAAGGACGACGAGGATCCATGGAATATTAACATTCTATAAATGGAAGGATGTCATGAGGTTTGAGGACCATTGATTGAGGATCCCGACATCACCACGCCTCTAAAGATGAGGCAGGTAAACATTGGGACAAAATCGGAACCAAAGTATGCAATTCTTGGAGACTATTGGGGTGATGCCATGGTGGATAAGGTCGCTAAGTTACTCCGCGAATACCAAGAATTATTCCTGACCAAAATTATGGATTTAAAAGGGATGGTTGGTGACTTAGGGATGATGAAGATCACCTTAAAACCTGACGTGAAGCCAGTCAAGCAGAGGCCTTACCACTTAAATCTGAAGTATGAGGAAAAGGTTTGCGTAGAATTAGACAAAATGCTCGCAGCCGAAATTATTGAGCCAGTGGAAGAATCTGACTGGGTGAGTCCTATGGTAGTACAGGAGAAAAATCAGAAGGGTGAAATAAGAATATGCATGGACCTTAAGAAGTTGAATGATGCCTGTGTACATTACCCTTCCTGACACTGTTCATAGATGAAGTATTGGAAAATGTTGGCGGACAAGAAGCATACTCATTCACAGATGGGTTGTCGGGGTACCATTAGATCAAGATCACACCAGAAGATAGGAGAAAAATAACATTCACAACGGAATGGGGATACTTTCAATACACTATTATGCCGTTTGGATTGAAGAATGCACCAGCCATCTTTTCGTGCATGGTTGTTGTCACGTTCAAAGAATACATCCACAAATTCTTGGAGGTCTATCTAGATGATTGGACTATCTTCAAATTAGTGAAGCACCATGTAGCAAGCTTATGCTTAATGTTGGATACTTGCCGACGACACCAGATTGCATTGAACCTTAGGAAGTGCACATTACTTGTTCCCTTTGGATACCTATTGGGACGTGTGGTCTGCAAGTAGGGGCTAATAGTAGACCCTGCAAAGATTGTAGTAATTCTAAATTTAGAAGCACATCAAAGTGTTAAATATTTACACACTACCTTGGGACACACATGATACTACAGGAAGTTCATCAAAATCTATGCCCAAATCACCGTGCCGATGGAGAAACTATTGAAAAATGATGTCACATTCTGTCAGAATGATGATTGCATGAAGAGCTTTGATGTCCTAAAGGGGAAATTGGCCTCTGCTCCAATCCTGGTCTTCCCAAAATGGGATGTCGAGTTTCAAGTCCATGTTGATGCATCGTGTATTGCACTGGGAGTAGTGCTCACAGAAGAGGGCGGTGAGGAATTGGACCACCCTATCGTGTTTGCAAGTCATATATTGTCTAAAGCTGAGAAGAACTATTCCACAACCGAGCGCGAGGGGTTAGTGATGGTGTATGCGCTCAAAAATTACCAACACTATTTACTAGGAGGACATTTCAAGATGTATACAGACCATTCCACACTGAAATACTTGGTTAGTAAGCCTGTGTTTCGGGGGTGCATATGCAGGTAGCTCTTATTGTTCCTAGAATATGATTTTGAGTTCGTAGTTAATTTGGGATGCCTGAACGCAAGGCCAGATCACTTGTCGCGAATTGAGACGGGCGAGGAACCCACTAATTTGGAGGAGGTACTACCTGATGCTAAGATTTTTGTTGTGTGCATCATAGATAAACACTTCGAAGATATAATCCACTTTCTGACCATAGGGATTGTGCCAAAAGAATACTCCATCCAAGAGAAGAACGAATTGGTTGTGCACATGACAGATTTTTCTGTCATCGCGGGGCACCTATATAAAATGGGAAATGATGAGATATTGCAAAGATACGTACCTGAATTTGAATGAGGTCAGATCCTTATGGAAACACATGGGGGTGTTGCAGGAGGAAACTATGTAGGATGAGCAACTGCACGAAAGATCCTCCGCGCAGGGTTGTGGTGGCCAACCTTACACCAAGATTCGAAAGAGCACTGTAAGGCCTGTGATATATGTTAAAGGTTTGGAAAACCATCGTGAAGGGACAAGATGTCATTGAATCTAAAAATGACATTGTAACCATTTCGAGAAATGGGAAATTGACTTTGTGGGACCTATCAAACCTCAGGGAAAGATGGTCGTGCGCTACATCATCAGCGTGATAGAGTACCTGACACGATGGGCAGAAGTGCAGCCACTCAAAGACTATACGGCTGCTACGACTGTGATGTTTTTGTTTGAAAATATGTTGACCCAATTTGGTTGTCCGAAAATCTTAATGATTGATCGCAGAACACATTTCTTGAATGAAACCATCAGTGCGCTCACAGAAGAATTCTAGGTGTATCATCAGAAAAGTACACTATACCACCCAAAAGCCAATGGTAATGTAGAAGCTTTCAACAAAATACTGGAGACTACACTGACCAAACTGTGCAACGTGCAGTGAAACGATTGGGACCTACGCATACCTACCATGCTATGGGTTTACAGGACAACGTGCAAGAAACTGATAGGACAGACAACTTTCCTGTTAGTTTATGGCATGGAAGCTGTCATTCCAATGGAATATATCATACCTAGTCTATGAATAGCAGTGTTCATAAAGATGACAGAACGCGAAGCTCTGGAGGAAAGGCTCGCGCAATTGGAAGAAATTGAGGAAGAGCGGTTTTTGGCTGGGTTTCATCAACAGGTACAAAAGAAGCGTGAAAAAACCTGGCATGACCACCATATCAAGTTGTGCACCTTCAAGGTAAATGACTTAGTGCTGTTGTATGACAGTAAGTTTGAAATTTTTTTGGGAAAATTCAGAATGAATTGGTGGGGACCATACGTGGTTAAGGAGGTCACAAACGAAGGCGTGGTCCAGCTGATCAAAATAAATGGAGAACCCTTTCCAGGAAAAGTAAATGGCAGCTACTTGAAGCCCTACATGGCTGGGTCGGCTATCTAACTAGTCGTTTGAAGCACAGTCTTCATGCTTCGAGGAGCCGAACAAAGGCACGAGACTATAAACATAAACAGTAGATGCTGATACAAATGTAAGGAAGAAATTCAGACATGGAGGTCTCAGAAGAACGGATGTAACAAGTTCAGTAAGTAGTAGCTCAGTGACCTGCAGACATTAGTACCATTTGAGAACCGTTGGAGGGAATCCGCACCAAGATTGCCCCGTCAACAAAGTGAGTCAAGGGCGAGTCACGATGTTTGTGTTGGGGGCCTATTGGGCATGGAATCCCCCCATGGCATGTTTTTGGGCTCAAAGCCCATGTTTTGAGTTCATATTGTTGTAAAGCTCTGTGAATTGTGGGCACAAAATGTATGTTAGAGTTATAAGGCAGTCTGTGCTAGTTTTGAATGTAAGGTCGGCCTACCCTTGATTCATGGACCATGGGATTGTATAAATAGAGCGAGGCTCTAAGTTGTAAAGACATCTAACATAATGGAATGGAGAATGGGCATGAAATGTCTTAGAGATTAAATCGAAGTGCGAAGTGTGTCTTGGGTCGTAGAGTAGGAAAATCCTTTGCCACTGAGCACGCAAAAGCCTAGTAGAGTCTGCAGGTGAGTGCGTAGGGTGGAATAGAGTCTGTAACCAAAGGAAGAGAATAGTAAAGAGAAGTTTTATCCGAATTTCATGTATCTGTTCTTGAGTTATTACATGTTTGATATCAATTGTTAATGTACTATTTATTTATTACGCGCACTTGTATGAATTATTTATATTGCTAAGTATACTTTACACATGAAAATAAGCTAATTTAATCAACTAATATCGAGTTACTAGTAAGGATTTGGGTAATAACACTATTTGGCCCCCGAGTAGGACTGCGCGAAGAAAGCATCTCAGGCTACGAGTTAGGGGTAATTGCATGTAGCAACGTGTGCATCGGGTCAAATTGCAAACCACTTGAACCCATCAAACATATCTAGGGTGCAGAAACCTGGTTGTAGCACCCTCCCATACTACTTCGGGTGAAACCTCAGCCTGCGCTCCACATACTATTGCCAAAAGGGCTAGTAGTAGCAGGATTTGTTTGGCTAAATCATCTCCAGACCCAGGTCAGGCTCCAACAAGCCAACAATCCATGTTACCAGATCCTTACAATCAAAGTTACTCATATTTATATTTGGAATGTGGTGGTTCTTAAAGCCCACATTGGAGTCTCTAAAATAATAATTCGTATTCCTTTTATCTTGATCATGATTTTCATGGATTACCTTGTCACCACCAGGAAGCCTTTCTTGCAACAACTTTGCCAAATGTTCCTTGAAACCTTTCATGTATGTTTTCAAACCATCCATCGTAGTTTCCATGCCATCCTTCAAACCTTCCATGTCTGCTTTTAAACCATCCATGTCACCTTTGGTTTCTCTTTGTGATTTGTTGCACTTGCTCCCATAATTTTGATACATCATGCTGCAATTCTTCCTCTTCATGCGTCATAGTAGAGCTTTATGAGGGATTAATGGGTGTATAATTCTTTTGTTTTAGAGGAATTTTATAGCCCAATACTTACATATGTGCTACAATGTTCCCTTTGAATCACTTCAAACTGATTTTCCAAACAAAATTAAAAGAAATACACACACTTTTCTTTATTATTTGGAGCTCGATATTGTAATTGTTGTATCTTTGTAATTTTAGATTTCCAAAGTATGAAATTCGGTCATGTAGTATCCCTATGAATTTTCTTTCCAGTGCCACAATTAACACCACTATTAGATTCTTCAATATATATTTATGCCAGGTATCCCATGATATAATAGAGAGAAGTTGTACGGGATACACTAAGAGGGCTACCCCAGTATTATGGGGACCTAACATGATATGACCATGTGATTTTTAAGTGTGATTACATCACTTGGTATTTATAGGTGCACCAATATTTTTCCCACAGTTAGGATATTCTTCTTGTCTTTGGTAATCATCGCATTGGCCATGGTATATTTTAGTAGTTTATATTTTTTCTCAAAATCTAGAAATACCAATTCATCATATAGAAGAAGTAGGAAAATATATGTTCCATATAAGGAGTATTATCCATGAAACCCTTATTAATTACATGGGAATTCATGGCTTATCCACCATAGTGCCTTTTTTGTCTTCAATCACTAGGGAACCAAGTATTCAATAAGATAGAGGCTTATTACCTTTCACACATTACCGAAGATCATAGCTTTCTTCTTTTTATATTTCTTAAATTTTTCTAAATATTTCGTCACTGGGATATACAAGGAATCAAAATCTACGTGGTAAAAATATGTCCTTAAATTAAGAAATTATTTGATGATTTCACCCCATAGTACACTTTTTATAGTAACTATCTTGTTTTTCAATTTAAAATACTCCACGACATCTCATATCTTAGCTTCCATTCATCTATATCCTCTGTATTAGTCAACATAGTTTTGATTATTGCGGATGCACTTTGAGACATCTATTTTTTTCCCATTTTTTATGGTTTTTGTTCTCTCTTTCAAGATCCACTTTCAACTTTCTTGCCATTAGCTACCAAATAATTCTACAACACTACATCTTCAACCGATTTCTCCATTTGATTGTGTACATTAATGAAGGATGAACCCTTTGTGACTAGATTTATATTGAAAAATTGTGTGGCTTTGATATGATTTGGCATTTAGATTTTATAGTTCTTCAATTGCATCCTCTATTATATGAGTAAAAAAATATAACAATAGTGTTGTCTCCCTACAATCTATCAACTTCACCAAACAACAATTGTTTTTGTAAGAGAAGTTTAACATTCTTAACATATTGATAATTAAATTCTTCCTCAAGTTGTTTATTACCCCTAATTACCTATTACACTTGAGGGAAGGATAGGTGGTTGGTATCTTTCTTGATATTTTATATTTCCTTTTCCTTTTGCTAAAAGGTGTTGGTAACTTCGTTTGTTGCAAATAGATTCTTTGCAATCGACAATAACACAACCTTAAGCATGACCTTCTTTTTAAATTTAATTTCTTTTATGGTGATTTTGATTAAATATATTTCATTTGTCAAACCTTCTATTGTTCTTCAATTTTCCATTCTATTAAGCTCCTTTTAGGTAATTGTCATAAACATTGAGATCTTGATATTAGCTTTAGGCGACAAATTAAATGTTTAAAACTTTACCTGCTCAACCCTCTATTTTGAGGATACATGTTAGCAATTGTTTTGGTAACTAGTAATTCAAGGCTAGTTATAGGATAGGGCAGTAGTAGTCCAAGTTCATCATAGGGAAGTAGGAAAATGCATCCTCCATATAAGAAATAATATCCATGAAACCCTTAATAATTACATGGGAATACATAGCTTTTTTTATTAAAGTGGATTTTTTTTCTTCGATCGATTGGGTTACCAAATCTTCAATAAGATAGAGATTTATTATCGTTCACACATAATCCAAGATCATAACCTTGTTCTTTATATATTTCTTAAAATTGTCTACATATTTCCTTACCAAGATATAAAAGGAACCAAAATTCACATGGTAAAAAATATGTCCTTATATTAAGAAAATATTTAATGATTGTACCCCATAGTACACTTTTTATAGTAACTATCTTATTTTTCAGTTTAAAATGCTCCATGGCATTCTCACACGTTAGTTTCCATTCATTTGTATCCTCCATATTAGTCAAAGTAGTTTTTGTTATTATTAATGCACTTTGAGACAACTATTTTTGCCCCTTTTCTAATGGTTTTTTTCTCTCTTTCTAGATCCACTTTCAACTTCCCTTCCATTAGCCTCTGAATACTTCTACAATACTACATCTTCAACTGATTTTTCCATTTGATTTTGTACATTAATAAAGGATGAATCCTTTGTGTCTGGATTTATAATGACACAATTGTGTGGCTTTGATATGTTTTGGCCTTTAAATTTTATAGCTCTTCAATTGCATCCTCTAGTAGATGAGTCAAAAATATAACAACAGAGTTAACTCCCTATAATCTATCAACTTCACACAATAATTGTTTTCCTAAGAGAAGTTTAACATTCTTAGCATATTAATAATTTAATTCTCCCTCAAGTTGTTTATTATCACTATTTACCTATTACACTTGAGGGAAGGATAGGTGGCTCGTATATTTCTTGAGATTTTATATTTCCTTCTCCTTTTGCTAAAAGGTGATGATAACTTCATTTGTTGAAAATAGATCCATTACAATAGACACTAATACAACCTTAAGCTTGCCCTTCTTTGCAAATTTAATGGATTTTATGGTGATTTTGAATTATATTTCATTTGTTAAACTTCCATTGTTCTCGATTTTCCATTCTATTAAGCTCCTTTTAGGTACTTGTCATTAACTAATAGGTTTTCAAACATTGAAACATTGATATTATCTTTAGGTGAAAAATTATATGTTTAAAACTTTACCCATTCAACCCTCCATTTTGAGGATACATGTTAGCAATAGTTTTGGTAACTAGCAATTCAAGGCTAGTTGTAGTAAAGGTTTAGCTTTTAATATCATACATGGGGATTAGCTTAGGTCAAATAGGGGAATCAATTTTAAGGGAAAATTGCACATGATTTTCGAAATTTTTCTCTTTTCATTTCTTTTGCTTGAACTAGGGAAAGGGTATTAATAAAGAAAAGGGGTACAACAAGCCCATATAATAAGGATCATGGTCTTGAGGTTTGAACAAAATCACCACCAGATGCTTTCAGAAGATCAATCAATAAGGAAATCAAAAATATAGTGACCTAATTATTTGGGGTTTATGTATTAGAGGGATACGTGTTAACTCTATGAGATAGGGCAGTGTACTAGTCCATGAGTTATACGCGTTACTTCTTTGTACTTGCAATCATTTTTTATTCAAAGAAAGAGAGTTCAGTGGCGTCACCTTCTAGCTAGGTTTTCTCTTGAAAGGGTTTCCCAAGTTATATCTTGTGTCAAATTGTGATTTGTGAGTTTTTATTTAGTTATGCTCTATTTTTCTTCATAGTTTTAATTTACATGCATATGCAATCTACAATAATCTATGTATCTAGTAATCAAAAGAAAAATAAAACCCTAATAGTGTATATTTTAGATTTTTAAATTGAGTTTTATTAGATCTATTGTGGTGAATTGTCAAATAGAATATCCACTACAATTTATGGATCACTATTAGTACCAACAAACTAGTTCTATAATAGCTTTCATGTTGACCATATACTATTAAAAACAAATTATCGTAATACTTAAAATAATTAAGATAACAAAATAATATCAAATAAAGTTTTTAGCAATTATAATCTAATACCAAAACAAAACTTATCACAAGTTAAAACTTTAAATACAACTCACCATAAATACTTAGCTGCAATGATAATACTCTAAACACACAAATCATGCCAATCCCTCCCTCGGACTTGAAATAATACACATCCATTAGAACTAAAAAAAGTTCCTCTCCCTAAAACTAAAAAAAATGATCCTCTACCTAACATACAAACGTGATCTTAAAATCTTCTCAATCAATTGAAACTATATGTAAATGTGTTAGAAAACATGCACAAATGAATCTAGCTAGTAAAGGTTGAACACACAGCTTTGTAGAACAAAAACACTAAAAGAAAATCGAAAGAAGAAAAGAATGATTCTTTAGAAAATATGTTACAATGCTCATGATATAGCATTATTGGGTGAAGATCCCAAGGTAATGCACTATAGTGGTGACAATGAGAAGACTCAACACCTACAACAAGTTCCGAAGATAAGTAGTCAGTTGTGGAGTTAAAGAAGGAGCAAATCAAGGAGTAAATCATGCAAAAGGAATCTTGCATGCAATCCCATGCTCTAACTAAGAGTCCGCATGTAGATGTGTAGTAGTTTCATGTAGTCCCATGCTCTAACTAAGAGTCTGCATGTAGGTGTGTAGTAGTTCCAACAACCCCCCTGAACACCACTATGGGGAAAAATAGAAAATGGACCTTGACAACTAAGGCCAAAGGTCACCCAAAATACAGTGCAACTTGTATTAAAATTGAGGAAAGAGGGAAAACCTCGTGGGAACCCCCCCCCCCCCAAAAAAAATACAATGTAATCAAAAGAAAATAGGTAGAAAAGACAGTTGCTACGCAACTGTGCCCTTCACTCCAAGACGATCACGCAGAGACCGAAACTTCTGCTCAGTGAATGTCTTGGTGAAGATGTCTGCAGTCTGTTCTGCTGAGGCACAAAACTGCAAATCAATTACCCGATCATGTACTAAGTCTCTGATGTAGTGCATATGGATCTCTATGTGCTTCGTCCGCTGCCGCTATACTAGATCCATGCAAAATTTGAGAGTGCTTTGATTGTCACACCAGATGACAATGGGCTGGTGGAACTAAACGCCCAACTCAGTGAGGAAGTGTTGTAGGCACAGAGCCTAAATGGTGATGTTGACTACTCCTCTGTACTCGACCTCAGCTAAAGAGAGAGCAATAGCAGCCTGCTTCTTGCTCGACCATCAGATAGGACCAAATCCTAGACTGAGTGAATATTCGGAGGTGGACTTGTGATCAATGTTGTCTCCCGCCCAATCAGAATCTATGAATCTAAGGAGATTCAATGCAATGCTTGTTGCATAGTGAATCTCGAAGGTGATGGTGCCCTGCACATATCAGAGGATGCGCTTGGCAGTGTTCCAGTGTAGCTCATGCGTCTCCTGCATGTATCTGGAAACTACTCCTACTGCATATGAGAGATCTGGTCTGGAGTGGGTGAGGTACAATAAGCTCCCCACTAGTTTTTAGTAGAGAGTGTTGTCAACTAATGGAGTGTCACCTCCATCCTCAAGGCAAACCCCAGACAGAAAAGGAGTCGGTGCTCGCTTGCAGTCAGTCATGTGAAATCTCTCCAGGAGATCCTGTGCATACTTACCCTGAGAGAGTTTGATGCCTTTGGCATCCTGGCTAATCTCAAGACCAAGAAAGAAGTGTAATAGACCCATGCCCGTCATCAAGAACCTATCATGCAAGGCCCTCTTGACTATAGCAATGGTTGAAGCCGAGCTACCAATGATTAGGAGATCATCTACATACAAAACTAAGATAAGAAGAGAATCATGTGTCCTAAGCATGTAAACATTCGGATCAGACTTACATCTTTCAAAGTTTTGTGATAAGAGAAAAGAATCCATCTTCTCGTACCAAGCTCTCGGGGCCTACTTAAGGTCGTAGAGAGATTTCTTCAGTCTGCAGACCAAGGATGAATCCTGAATGAAACCATGTGGCTGCTCCATGTAGATCTCCTCAGATAGGTCTCCATGAAGAAAGGCATTCTTCACATCCATCTGATGTACTTCCCACCGCTGGGCAGCCACAATGGCAAGTGTAAGGCGTATGGAATCCATCTTTTCTACTGGAGCAAAGGTCTCGTCATAATCAATGCCACGCACTTGTTGGAAGCCTTCAGCTACTAGCCTCGCTTTCTGTCTGGTGATTTTCCCATCTGCAGCACTCTTGGTCCTGTAGACCCATTTGCATTAGACAAGTTTCCTTCCTGAAGGAAGGGCGACTAGATCCCATGTCTGGTTCTCGAGGAGGGAGTTATACTTCTCCTCCATGGCGGACTCCCAAGATGGATGCCCAACAGCCTCAGCATAAGACTGTGGATCAGAAGACTGAACCAAATGACAATGCCAGGAGGGCGATGGTTCAGTAGCAACGAGGACAAGAGGAGGCTCAATAAACTCTGAGCTAGTCCTCTGCAGATCAGAATTATCCCCCACAAGACCATTTCTAGCAGCTGGTTGGTCTTGTGCATATATCTCCCATAAGCTCCTTGTTCTCTGATTTATGATAGGGGAATATGATTCATTGCTGGAAGCCCGATCTGGGCTTGGATGTGGATCATCATTTGCATGCACTAGATTTGTATCTGAAGACTCAGTCTCTGCATTTGAATGCTCTTCCTCGGCATCTGTATGATCTGTATCTGCATCTGAGTGCACTGAGTCATCATCTCGGACATGAGGTAGATAAAAAGTGTCTGCATGCAGCGACTGAGGTGCATGCGAAAGACTTTCCTCAAATTTGACACTTCGCTC
>APFE031510756.1:94892-126999 GCA_000404065.3 Pinus taeda
GGCTGAAGTGGGTTCCACTTCTGTAGCCATGGTAATCATGTACAACCCTTTATGACGAAGGTATTGAGCCATTTGGTCCTCCCATTCGTGATAGTTGTACGATGTTAGGATCGATGCTTTGGGAAACTCCATTTTTCTATGAATCTTCGATCTCCAAGGTGTAATACTTGCAAAATAAAGTATTGGTGCACCTTTTTATCTAGCAAACTGTGGGCTCTAATAACATGTAAATGTGTTAGAAAACCTGCAGAGATGAATCTAGCTAGTAAAGGTTGAACACACAGCTTTGAGAGCAAAAAGACTAAAAGAAAATCGAAAGAAGAAAAGAATGATTTTTTAGAAAATATGTTACAATGCTCATGATATAGCATTACTCGGTGAAGATCCCAAGGTAATGCACTATAGTGATGATCAATGAGAAAACTCAACACCTACAACAAGTTCCGGAGATAACTAGTAAGTTGCGGAGTTAAAGAAGGAGCAAATGAAGGAATAAATCATGCAAAGGGAATCTTGCATGCAATCCCATGCTCTAACTAAGAGTCTTCATGTAGATGTGTAGTAGTTGCATGTAGTCGCATGCTCTAAATAAGAGCCCGCATGCAAGTGTGTAGTAGTTCCAACATTATATCCTATATCCTACTAGAAAACCAACCAAAGATAAAATATATCCTACATCCTACCATAGAACCAACCACACATAAAATATATGTAACGCTATCCTCCCCCACCAAAAAAAATGGGAGGTCCTTATGATGACAAACCTAAAAGACATAATACCTCATGGACATTGATGACAAGCCCCACGCCAAAAGAATACGTAAATACCTCAAAATGACCCGTGCAAAATCTGGTCAATATCTCATTGCCATTCCAACGACCAACAACATGAGGAGCCTAGCCATTATATTATGGACTTTCTCTGCTTGGCTCATAGGTATTTGCCAAAAACAACTTCTCGCTCAGAGATATTGACAACCAAGGGATTTGAAATTCTTTTCAAGACAGATCCAGTTCTGGTTAGTTTTGTTTTTCTTGATTTTATATCTGCTATAAAATGGTTAGATCTGCACGCAATAAATATCATATGTCGATGTCGAAGAGACAGTTCAAGGGCGTGCGAATGAGACGCTGGGGGTCATGGGTTTCAGAGATTAGGGCTCCCACCCAGAAAACCCGTATTTGGTTGGGATCCTACTCCACGCAGGAGGCTGCTGCCCGTGCCTACGACGCAGCTCTCCTGTGTCTGAAAGGCAGGTCGGCTTCCTTAAACTTCCCCGATTCGGCTGACCTACTTATCGATCTTGATGTTGACCTAGACCGACAGTTCGCCATTTCGCGGCGGTCAATTCAGATAATAGCAGCATCTGCGGCCAATAGAACGCCAGTGAACATCAAGGATATTGCAGCCCACCATGCCAATAATATTGCAGAATGCAGTAATAGAAACACAGCTTTTACTGATAATGGTACTCTGTTAATCGAAGCTTCCAAGACTCAGGCAGAAACTAAAGAAGAGTATTCTGCGGCCATATTCAGTGATGGGCATGATTATTCTCAAGCTATTTATTGTTCGTCGGCCTGGATCGATCCTGACTTCGGCAGTTTCAACCAGATTCATCATGACTGTGACGCTGCAATGGAGTTATCATCTGTTGATTCACCACCAGCGGCCTCCTTCAACAATTGGATGGACGAGTACAATGACCATGATCAGGATTTCATGTGTTCACTTTGGAGCTTCACCTGATTATCATCATCCATATCGACATATTAATTTTGTTCTTGATACTGGTTATGATTTCATTCATTAATGTGGTGCACAATGTATCATCCTTATTACATTATTGTTGTTGATATTTAATGTTCTCATTTTATTCATCTATATGGTGCCCCATGCATCTTCCTTGTTGAGATGTTTTATTGTTTCTATAGCATTTTATACAATGAGTTGATCTTGAGAATCGAATGTGCCAGAGGCACGTGCCTCCATTTTTTTGCTAAATCTTGTGTTTTTCTGGCTTTAAAAGTTTCACAAAATGTTAAAAAGAAATGCTTTAATAGTAAAGTTTCACAAAATGCTTTACTATCCATAAAGTTTCACTGCATATTTTGTTTTCTTACTGAAAAAAGTAAGTTCAGTACATCTTAGATGATAGATCATACAGTGCTTCTTGCACCCGTGTTCATCTGTGTCTTCACGCTATGTTTAATTACTTATCCATAAATTTTGGCACCATATAACACCAGATGCATTCCCTCCTTTTATTATATTTTGGTGGTAAAACCAATTCGTGGAGCTTTCTTCTTGATTGTGGGAGGCCCAATATAATTTGGACTTAGTAGGTACCTTTCTTAGATCAGACCCAATTCATGGAACATTACTGTTGACTGTGAAGGGAACAATATAATTTTGAAAGGAACAATATAATTTTGAGTCAATAGCTACTCTTCTTAGCTCAGGTGCCCATTCAGGGAGCTTTCGTTTTCGCTCTAGGAGGATAAATATAATCAATTTTGGCCATACAACTAATTTGTATACAGTAGGTACGCTTCTCAGTTCATACTTCATTTTTGTTTCATTTTTTTTACACATTTTTTTATGTAAGTTTCATTAAAAAAAATAGTACTTTAAAATTATATTTTTATCTTTAATAATTTAAAGAAAATAAAATAAATAGTGATCCAAGCTGTTTTACTTTTATTTTATTGTTCAGAAAGAGTTTTCATAGTATGAAAGATTAATTGATCTCTCTCTCTTGTTTGGTGATAGTTTTCTTATGATGAGTTAATAGGAATGCAACACAATCAAGAGTGTGTTGTGGCTAATTCTTGCCAAATTTTGCACAACCACCACTTAGTGATTTTACAAAGGATTGTGAACTATCAAACATTTAAGCATTCATTCACATATAATAATAAAGATCAAATACATACTCACACGAAAATGGTTAAATTCATATTATTAATATATTTAATATACACTAATAATTGTGAGGAAAAAACAATAGATTTGGTTCTCTTGTCTAGATTGTGTGTTCAACCAACCTACTCCTAATATCTTTAATAATTTGTATGTTTGTTTGAATCTCATTTTAAACTTTTGAAGTTGCTCTTAACTCTACAACTTCATTTTGTTTATTTCATTACCTTCCATATTCCCCCTACTCCCCATCTCCATATATGTCATCTTCTACCCACAACATGCATCATCGTCACATTATTTAATTTGCATTATTATGTTCACCATATTTCACATTCCATCATATTAATCATATATTTTATCGATGCCATATCTATGTTATAGTTTGAGCTTGTTCATTTCCTTTCATATCTAAAACTATTAACTACCCTATACCATCATACCTTATGTACTTTCCATTTTTCCTATGACATGACTTTTCTTCCCAAAAAATGATATCCTTTGGCTTCTTTACCATTTTCAAAGTGAACATGTTCTATGGTTATTATTATTAATATAAAACTTTGAACAATGTTACAATTAGTATGAAATGCATTATTTCTTGTACAAAGCAATTCTTATGGAGCTTGTTACTATTGTTTGACACAATTATACCTTTGCTCGTCATTAAATTATCTATTTCCTTGCTACTTTACTATTTTCTCTTTAATCAAAAGTCCTCCCTAAGTAGTTGTGGTTTTCTACTCAATTTTTTTGTGCATTCCCTTAGTGCCAATATTCAAAATATTTATGCTCTTTAGAAAGTGATAATAACAATTTTTTTGTATATTCACCATATCTTATTCCTATTCCTCTCTTTAATCAAAATTCCTCCCTAAGTTGTTGTGGTTTTCTACTAACTTTTTTTTGTGCATTCCCTTAGTGCCAATATTCAAATTATTTATGCCCTTTCCAAAGTGATAATAACAATTTTTTTTTTGTATATTCACCATATCTTATTCCTATTCCTTGAAAATTCCCCAACCTTTGCATTTCCATTTTGCAACATCCTCATTAGACTTTTCTACTTTCTCTTTAAACATATTTCCCACCTCCTATCTTAAAGTTTCCCCTTCACCTTAGCTTCTAGCCCCATATCCTTTAGTAAATTTCTTCTACTAGCATTATATCCTAATTTCTCCTCAACGTTTCAATGCAAACAAATACTCTTCCACTATTGAATGTGCTCTATGAAAAATAAATTTCATCTTGAATAAAAAACATGAGTCCACTAATATACCTTAAACTTTTTGGTCTTTGTCCTGAACTTGTCGGTCTTTTGTCATTTTCAGTACCATTAGTGAACCACTACAGTATATAAATATTATGTGTAGCCCTATCCATTCTACTCTTTTTACATTACATTTAGCAATGATCCATAAAATGTCGTGGATATTCCACTAGACATTTTGTCACAACATATATGATAATATTATATTAAAAAAATTGAGATTCTACACAACTGCCATTTTATTAAGCTATAAGATTTATAGCTTTAATTGTAACGATTGCATGCATGTGAATGGAAATTATGCATAAAAGTAGAGAACGAACAAATAAACTCACACACAAGCGTAAGACACAAGATATGCTATCGGAAACCCTTTCGGGAAAAAACCAGCTGGAAGGTGAGGCCACTTTGCTATCTTTTTATATTTCGAAATATGGCTGCAAGTACAAAGAAGTAATGCATGTGGCCCATTGGATGCTAGAGTGCACAAATCCTCTTTGTGTGCTCTACCTCCTATTCCTTTTAGCTATATTTTCTCAACTATGGAACAAAGTGCTCTCGAGAGAATGGAATGTCTCTTCCTCCTAGTGGACTAGTGATGGGACCAACCCTAATGTCTTACACTCAATAATTAATATATGATTATGGTTGATATTTTTGGTGTTTGATTGTGTTGGTGATGTGTTTAATGATATGGTACTGGATTTTAATGTGGTGAGGATACTTTTCCTGTCCTCGCGCTCCGCTTCTCCCGCCTCTACACCTTACTCTCGAAACCCTAACCTCACTCATTCTGTCACATGCTCTGGCACTCTGCTGCTTTGTCAAGAGGGTTCTCTATCACTGGTTCTATTTGTAATCTATGAGGGTTTGATGGCGCTCTGTGAGGGTAGATGTCTCCAAACCTTGGTTATGAACTCCCCTTCTATAGTTGTGGGTCTCGGTTGTGCGTTGGCTTTCTCGTCTCTATGGTTGTATGGCTTGGGTTTTTTAGGCCATGGTCGCGAGGTGACCCAGCACTCAACTCCTGTTCGGCAATTTCACAAAGGTAAGACCTCTGTCTATGATTTACAATTCTGTTTCGCTTTTCTGTTTGTATTAATTATTTTCTCTTCTTGTGAGTAGGGGTTGCTCTAGTGACTGTGACCTGGTCCACGGCTTCTCTTCCTGCACGAGCTTGACTCCTCTACTGAGTATATACCCTGCTAATCCTCGTCTCTGCTTTTCAATTCGTTTAGGGTTTCTTTACTTGGTTTCTCATGGCCTATTTTGTGGTCATTGCAGGTGGTCTTCGAGCCTCTCTGGTCACTGGTCTCTTGTCCTGATACCTGTACACGGTATCAGGTAGAGTTGTGCCACATTACTCCTCTTGTTTTCTTGTCTCGAGCGTTGTGTTGTTTGTCATTTCCATTGGGTCTATAATCGAGGGTATTAGGGCTTCAGCCTCACTCTCTTCTGGCACTATATAATGATGCCTTTGGGCTATGATGAACTTGTAACTTATATTGGGTCTCTGGTTAAATTACAGTCTTGGGGTATTGGACCACTGTCTCACTGTTCAGTCTCGCAGTTGGTTTGTAACTTTGTCTATAACTTGGACTGTAAATTTTGATACCTATAGATACACACACACACACACACACACACACACACACACACACACACAGTGTTTAAAAGAGATAAATAGTCAGGTGCTTGGTACCTATAGATGTTGGTTTCTTTCTTGATGTCAGTGTGTTTGTTTCTTCTGCAAAACCCTCTTTGTCAATTGATGGAATTCAGCTAGCCTCTATCAATAATTACTTGTTCTCTGTACTGTTAGGAAATGAACTTAGTTTTTTGTTCTCGACAACTATTATGAAACAAACTCAATTTAATTATTTAGATAGGAAGAAAATAATTTTATGTTGTAATGGACATGGACTCAGATTCTCTCTTGCTTTAAAAATGATTGTATATTTTTGTTTATTCCGTACTATGATGGATCATTACAGTAGTTGTTTTCTTCCTTTTTTGTATAGATCAGTGTATAGTTATTGAATTTTCAGTAGTTACATTTAGTTATTCCTTGATAACTGCTAACTGTTCTTTCTTGACTGTATTCAAAAAGTAAATTTTAAACAAAAATAAAAAGAACGTAAACAAAAGCAAATAGTGGGCTGAGACAGCCTTAAACTTAACATAAGGTCCTAAATGCTATTAACTAGAATATTAAATGAAAATTAAAAAAAGATATTTGAAACTTCTTCTGTCTGCAAAGACAAATACTCCAGCCATGACCTCCCTTAGCTAGATGCTCCTACATCAGGCTTCTTCCGGGGTAGATGAAAATTCATGGCTTCGATCCATGAACTCCTCGATAGAAGATTGTGCACGTTGTATCTGTCCTGCGTCAAGCCACGAACTCTGGTCAATAGGGCGGTTCTTCCACTTGATGAGGTATTGTAGGTACTCCTTTCTTCGAGTCCGCTTGGCCCCCTGTGTATCAAGGATTCCTTCGATTTCAAGTGGCTGAGCTGAAGGCATTTGTCTCATCCACAAACTACTCTCTTCCTGGTTATCCCATTTTGGCTGCACCGAACTGTCCCCTTCAGGACTGGCAATGTATGGGAACAAATCTGCCACATTAAAGATGGGCGATATGCCTATGCCTAGAGGCAATTGCAGCTCATAGGCATTTGCAGAAAACTTACGCAAAATTTTGCAAGGTCTAATTTTCTTGAATTTCAACTTATTGTATTTGCCCTTAGGGAATCTTTCTTTGCGTAAATGCGCTAGAACTTGATCCCCTACATTAAAATGTACCTCCCATCATTTTAGATCTGCTTTCTGTTTGTACCTATGACTATTGTCCTGTAATTTTGACTTCACTTGCTCATGTAGGTCGTTAGTTGCTCTTGCAAAATCTTCCCCATCAAAACTTCTTCTTTCTAATTGTCTAAAATCTCATAACTAATGCACTCCTCGACGATGCCTTCCATACAAGATCTGGAAAGGACTACTTCCCTGTGCTTCGATCTGGTGAATCGTTGTAAGAAAATTCCACTTGGCCAAGTACACGATCCCACATTTGTGAATTTTCTCCAACTAGAGTCTGTAGCAGGTTTCCTAAGCTCTTGTTCACCACCTCCATTTGCCCATCGGTCTATGGGTGATAAGAGGAGCTAAAATTAAGCTGTGTGTCCAACTTTTTCCACAAGGTGCACTAAAAATTCCCTATGAATTTCACATCCCTGTCAGAAACAATGGACTTGGGCAGGCCATGCAGTCTGACAATTTCAGTGAAAAACAAGTGTGGTACGTGAGTGGCATCACTGGTTTTCCTGTAAGGGATGAAATGTGCCATTTTGGAGAACTGGTTCACCACCACCATGATGGAGTCAAAACGCCGTTGTGTTTTTGGTAGACCCAGGACAAAGTCTAGACTGTCTAAGTCCCATGGTCTGTTTGGAATAGGCAAAGGTGTATACAACCTTGTGTTCTGACTGTGCCCTTTCGCCAACTCGCATATCTTACACCCGGTCACATATTGTTGCACGTCTCTTCACATCTTCAACCAGTAATAGAAATGACTGAGATGATCCAAGGTCTTATCAATGTCGAAGTGTCCAGCTAGACCTCCATTATGTTTTCCCCGGATGATGTTCTCCCTCATCAAACATTCTAGAATACATAGTTGTCCTCCCTTGAATGGAAACTCCTCCTGTAAGTTATAGTCTAGCCATGGACTATTATTCCTCAACAAGGGATTTTGGCAAGCTTCATAAGCCTCCTTGAAATCTGCATCTGTTTGATACAAGTCCTTTAGGTGTTCAAAACCCAACACTTGTATTGTGCTTTCCTGCAAGAGTAAAACTCTTCTGCTTAGTGCATTTGCTACCTTATTAGCTTGACCACTGATATGGTTTAATACGAATGTAAAACTCTATAAGTACTCAACCCATTTTGCGTGTTTATGTTTCAGCTTATGTTGTTGCATAACATACTGTAACGCATAATTATTAGAAAACAAGACAAAAAATCATTACCCAACAAATAATGTCTCCAATGCTTCAAGGCTTGGACGACGACATAAAACTCCTTGTCATAAGACGTGTATTTTTTCTTGCTTTCATTTAATTTTTCACTAAAATAAGCTACCAGTTTGTCTTCCTAGCTGAGTACGGCTCCGATGGTTGTACCATTGGCATCAAAACAAACTTGGAAAATTTTGTTAAAATCGGGCAACCTCAAAATTGGCCTTTCAGTGATCTTCTTCTTCAATATCTGAAAACTCTTCTTTGTAGCTTCAGTCCAATGGAAAGGCTGACTTGCCTTTTTGATGGCATCCAACATGGGCGTGCAGATTCCACTAAAATTCTTTATGAACTTGCGATAGAAACTTGCCAACCTGTGAAAACTTTGAACTTCGAACAGACTCTTAGGGGATGACCAACTAAGTATAGCAACAACTTTTTCTGGGTCCATTTTCAGCTCATTTTCTGCAATCACAAAACCCAAATGGACTAACTCCTTCTAAAAGAAAGAACATTTTTTTAAATTTATCAGCAACTTATTTCGCTGCAACTTCTCCAGAACATATCTAACGTGTCGGAAATGTTCTTCCTTGGTCTCGCTGAAAATCAGTATATCATCAAGATACACAATTACAAATTTCCGAAGGAACTCCTTCAACATCTCGTTCATCAGGTGCATGAAAGTGCTAGGGGTGTTACTCAACCCAAATGGCATCACCGGCCATTCATACATGCCTTCATTAGTTTTGAAATTGGTTTTCCATTCGTCCCCTTCTCTTATTCTAATCTGGTGGCATCTGCTCTTCAAATCTATCTTCGAAAAATATGTTACTCCACTCAAGCAGTCCATCATGTCATCCACTCATGGCAATGGAAACCTATACCTGATAGTAATTTTATTTATTGCTTTCGAATCTGTACAAATCCACTACTCACCTCCTTTCTTCGAAGCTAAAACTGTCGGAACCACACAGGGACTTAAACTTTCCCGTATCAATCCTTTGTCTAGCAATTCTTGTACCTGATTCCTAAACTCTTCGTTGTCCTTAGGACTCATTCGGTAAGCAACTTTGTTTGGTAAATAGCTATAGGAATGAAATTTATGTGATAACTCATACTCCACTTTGGTGGTAACTTATCTGGTAAATCATCCACCACAATGTCGCCAAATTCCTACAACAAACCCTGGATTTCTTCAGGTAAGTAAGAAATATCAATGTGCAATAGCACTGCTCTCGGTCTCCTTACAATGGCATACTTTATCTAATTATCTTCAATCTTTTTTAAAAATTCTTTTCCCCCCATTAGCAACACTTTTGGCCCACTAGTTTCTATTGTTTCTTCTTCCTTGATGGGTACTAGTGTATGTTTAATTCCGTCCTTGACAAATTTGTAACAGTTTGCTTTTCCGTCGTTAACAAAATTTTGGTCATACTACCATGGACTACCTAGCAGAATATGACACATGTCCATAGGCATAATATCACAAGTTACCTTGTCCCTATACTTGCCAATATGGAATTCCACCTCACACTACTCAACAACTAGCAATTGGTGACCTTTCTGTAACCAAGACACCTTATAGGGAGTTGGGTGCTTCAACCTTATCAAACTCAACTTTTCCACCATCTCTGTAGCAACTAGATTATCAGTGCTTCCACTGTCTATAATCAGTTTGCAGCATTTTCCATGTTACTTGCACACAGTCCATAATAATGCCTTTCTCTAGGTTTTTTCAACTGTCTCCTTTACCAATTTCAGCAGTACCTTATTCAAGACTAAGGCCTCTCCTGTCTCTGGTACATTCTCTACCTCTTGGAGTGGTGCCTTTGCTTCCTCTGTTTGAGCAACATATGCTCCTCTTTTTCAAGCTTGTTCACCTTCGGGACACTCAAAGGATCTGTGCCCCCACTTGTGGCATCTGTAGCACTGGTAGGCAGCTCCTCTACCTTTGCCATTACCCCTTCCTCTCTGGTATGGCCTTCCTCCCCAGTGCTACCTTCCTTTTCTAGTGTCCCTAAGGTCTTTGAACTGCTACCTTCTTCACTGTTGTTGGTAGTCCTTCCTCTGCCAAAGGGTTGTCCTTTCCCTCTGCCAGATCCACGTCCTCTTTTGGCATTCTGCTTCCTTGCGATCTTTTGTTTTCCTTTAAGGCACTCTGGTATGCTTCCTCTATGGTTTTTGGAGAAAGAATGCTTATCTCATATAATATCTATAGCCTTAGGCCATTCACAACCTTGTTGTCTTTTCTGTGGTGTCTTCAATGTAACCAACTCTGAGATTCACCCGAAAAAATTCTTCATTATATTCCTTCATCGTCATTCCTCTCTGCTTCAAATTCTACACCTGCCGAAATAGAGAAATCTCGTAATATTTAGGCAAAAACTTACTCTTTATTTTGGCAACCATTTTGGTCCACTTTTTAATGGGGTAGCTTACTTAATCTTCTCCTCTCTGCTTGGACAGTGTCCCACCATAAGGCCGCATGTCCTTTCAACTTGGTGGCAATGAATTTAACTTTCCTATCTTCGCTGATCTCCTCACATTCAAAGTATTTGACTAACTCACTGATCGAGTCCAACAACACTTCAATGGACAAACTTCCATCATAGTTTGAAATCTCAGGCTTTGGCTTATTGCTAGCCAATAAAACTAACCTTAATAATCTGATTCCAAGTCCTTCCTCATCTAATCCATCTGTGGTAACTGGAGCTTCTTCCTCACTGTCATCTCCCCATTCTGGATCCCTTCTCCTTCCTACTTCTACTATTGCCAAATGGGCATTTAAGATCCTAATCTCTTCTCTCAATCCTTCATCTACTACCCTTCGAATAACTCTGCCATGACCTCTTCTTCCGACTTCCATTTAAAAAAAAAACAAATTAACTGTAACTTGCTTTGATACCAAAAATTGATGGGACCATCCATGATGTCTTATGGTCAATAATTAATAAATGATTATGGTTGATATTTTTGGCAGTTGATTGCATTGATGATGTGTTTGATGATATGGTATTGGCTTTTAATGTGGTGAGGATAGTTGTCGTGTCCTCGAGCTCTGCTTCTCCCACCTCTACACCTTACTCGAAACCCTAGCCTCACTCATTGAGTCACTTGCTTCGGCACTTTGTTGCTCCGTCAAGAGGGTTCTCAGTCACTAGTTCTATTTGCAATCTATGAGGGTTTGATGGAGCTCTGTGAGAGTAGCTATCTGCAAACCCTGGTTATGAACTTTGCTCCTGTAGCTATAGATCTCGGCTATGCTTTGGCTTTCTCATCTCTGTGGTTGTATGGCTTGGGTTTCTTAGGCCATGGTCACGGGGTGACCCAGCTCTCAACTCATATTCGACAATTTCACAAAGGTAATACCTCTCTTTATGATTTACAATTTTGCTTCATTTTGTTGTTGGTATTAATTGTTTTCGCTCCTTGTGAGCTGGGGTTGCTCTCGTGACTGTGACCCGGTCCAAGGCTTCTCTACCTGCATGAGCTCGACTCCTCTCGTGAGTAGATACTCTTCTAGCCCTCGTCTATTCTTTTCAATTCGTTTAGGGTTTGTTCTCCTCGTTTTTGATGGCTTGTTTTGTTGTCACTGTAGGTGGACGTTGAGCCTCTCTGGTCGCTGGTCTCTTGTCTCGATCCCTATAAATTGTAATGGGTAGGGTCATGCCACGTTACTCCTCTTTTTTCCTTGTCTTGAGCTTTGTGTTGTTTGTCATTTCCGTTGGGTCTATAATCGAGGGTCTTAGGGATCCAACCTCACTGTCTTCTGGCACTATATAATTATGCCTTTGGGCTATGATGAACCTGTAACTTATATTGGGTCTCTGGTTAAATTATAGTCTTGGGGTTTTGGACCACTGTCTCACTGTGCGGCCTTGCAGTTGCTTTGTAACTTTTTCTATAACTTGGACTATAAATTTTGATACCTCTATATATATATATATAGACACAAATTTTGAAAAGAAAGAAATAGTTCGGTGCTTGGTACCTGTAGATGCTGGTTTCTTTCTTGTTGTGACTGTGTTTGTTTCTTCTGCAAAACCCTCTCCGTCAATTGATGGAATTAGACTAGCCTCTATCAATAATTACTTATTCTTTGTACTGTTAGGAAACGAACTCATTTTCTTGTTCTTGGCAACTGTTATGAAACGAACTCAATTTGATTATTTAGATAGGAAGAAAATAATTTTATGTTGCAATGGACATTGACTTAGATTCTCTCTTGCTTTCAAAATGATTGTATACTTCTGTTTATTCCGTACTATGATGGATCATTACGGTAGCTGTTTTCTTCCTTTTTTTCTATAGATCACTATACAGTTATTGAACTTTCAGTAGTTACATTTAGTTATTCCTTGATAACTGTTCTTTCTTGACTGTATTCAAAAAGTAACTTTTAACAAAAATAAAAAGAACGTAAATAAAAACAAATAGTGGGCTGAGACAACCTTAAACTTAACATAAGGTCCTAAATGCTGTTAACTAGAATATTAAATGAGTTAAAAAACTAACTGAAACTTCTTTTGTTTGCAAAGACAAATACTCTAGCCATGACCTCCCTTAGTTGGATGCTCTTGCATCACCTAGTTATAACACAACTCGATAGCCTACTAGTGGTTAAGTTTGAATACATCAACTCTTAACTAGAGTTACAATATAGACTTTGCTAGAGTATTTTACATCAAAAACACGTGGCTATCACATTTTCTATGAATAATGGGGGTTGACGCAACATCCTCCTGAATTATAGGTGTGAAAACACGAAGGTTAACTTTTGCATACGGACTCTGATTAAAGTGCTTCTTGTCATGTTGGAAATATATCTGTGTGTAGAGAAACATGAAAAAGTATCGCACTAAAGAGAAAAAGTTTTACCCCTAGAAAATATCGTTTGATGCCTCAACACGCTCTTGGAAGGTTTCAGACACCATCTCGCGAAACTAGGCCCTATTGGTAAAAACGGTCCAATGAGCTAATTCCTCCAGTTTTTCCTCTTCGAAAGCATTAAGATTGATGACAAAAAATATAATTATCCAATCTAGATTAAGAAAGTGCTTGGTTGTAGTTTCTTGTAATTCATAGAAATAATAATTCCCCTCTCAACGTCAACACCATCTTACTCCAACATCTAATTTTTTCTTCCTTCTAAATTCACTTTTTCTGCACAAAATCCCACCAAATGACATGTTTACCTTCATTTTTATGCTTGTAAATGTTTTTCCTTTAGAAGTATTCCATACTTTCGATGCAAAAAAAAATTAGTTGATTATTCAAATTTATGAAGTCCTAGACCAAATTAGGAAATTCCCATATCTTCATATATTTCTTAACTCTTAGCATCCTCATAACCTACCTATGAAATCTTCTCCTTCTAGTTCATCTTTTTCATGTTCTTGATTTAGCTTCAAGCTAATTTCTTCAACATCTTTGTTTTGTTGTCTCCTTTCAAAATCGTTAATTCTTGTCTATAATGTCTATAATTGTTTGTCTAGTATTACTTTTCCATGTATTCTTTCCATTGCTTCTCACATTACTTCTACCATCCTCTTTGAACACCTCTCCTTCATCCACTCCTCTACTTCCTAGAGCTCATCCCATTTTTCTACTAGATTATACAATTGGATGCATGGTGTGTCTATTTCTCACCAACTTCTATGTTGCATTGAACTACAACTTAGAGAACTCACAAAACAATGCTTACTATTATGAATCTAAAGCTTGATTAATAGAACAATAAAACATCAACACATGATCATTGAGTGATGATCTATTGAAACAACTATAAAAAGTATATGAAAAGTGTAAATATAAATTTTCCAGGAGATTTGAACAATTTTTTCTAACCTTTTGGCTGAGTATCTGACACTCTAGATTTGGCTCTACCTTGGAGGTTTCTCATTCTATAGTCTAAGCTATCATTGATTTCTTTCCTATTATTTATTCTTATGTATAATTCCACAACTTCCATTCTTATTTTTTTTTAATTCCCCTATCGGACTATCTCTTCATCTTATAAGTCCCTTTGGATCACAATTCAATTATTAAAATTTAGGCCTAGCTCTTTAACTTTATTTTCTTAAAACCATGATCTTGCACCATCTTCTACATGTTATCTCTCATTCTATCCACTTCCATGCTACCCCACACGCTCATCATCACAATTATCAATATATTATTTTTTTGATAGTATTTTTTGCTCTTGTATGCTTTAACATCTTCATCATATTCATGAAAAACTCTATCCATATGTTACATTCTCAACTCTTATTTATTTCCTTCTATGCCAAAAGTGAGTATTACCCTATATTATCTCCATGCATACTACTAAGTTACAACCATAATATTTCATGCATACTAACTTTTTACGTTTATCTCCATTCTTCATATTTTTTTGAATAAAAAAATTCTTTCATAATCATGCATCAAAATAATTATCTTATACATTTTTCTAAAAAATAAAATATTCGCCATTGTCAATTTTTCATTATACATTTTTCAAATAATTATTTTTCAATTTGTTTTTTTAAGTAATCAAATGATTCATAAAAATTACCCTTTAGGAAAACACCATAATTGTTATAATCTTAAAATTATTTAACACAAATTATTTTAACATATTATTTTCACATAATTATTTTAATTTTCTGATTTATATTTCACAACTAAAATTTTCTTTATATTTTTGAATTTGGTATTAATACAATTTTGTAACATTATTTTATAAAAACTATTTAACTTTTATATCTATAGTTTTCTTTAAATCCTTTCAACGTTTTTCAAAATGATCTTAACCTCACGACAATTATCATGTGACTAATGTCATTCCAAAGCTCAAATAAAACTAGTCACATTACTATAGTCCATGTGACTTGTGTCATCCAAAAACTCAAATAAAATTAATCACATGATTGTAATCTATGATTTATCATGTAACCAAAAATCCATGTTTTATATATGACCCAAAAATATATGCTTTATCATGTGACTAATGTCATTCAAAAACTCAAATAAGATTAGTCACATTATTATAATTCATGTGACTAGTGCTTCTGAAGGATTTTTACCATTTGGTCAATGTGTTTCTTCACTCAAGAGGATTCTGGATGGAATCCTCTTTAACAATAGGTGCATCTGTTTCCTTTCTTCACTTTCTCATTTCTCGAGCCGGAGGAGTCATTTAAGGGCTTGTTGTACCCTTCCTTCTTTGGATGGGAATGCGTTTTTCCCTTGTCATTTTGCTGCTAATTTTTCTGACTTGAATCAGATCTGTGATGTTTATTGTGGCTGCTATCAGGCACAGCAAGTGCATGTGCTTTTGGAGGTTTGATTTTCCCCATGCCAATGAGTTTATCTTGCTCAAAAATAAGGGACTCCATAAATTCTTTGACAGAAGGCATAGTGTAGGATTTACCTATTGCGAGCCTTACTGAATGAAATGTAGACACAAAGACGGAGTATTCCGATCCGAGCTTTGACATAATAGAGAAACTTTGGCGACTCTCTTCCTTGGATTTGTCAATTCCACAACCCTTGATTTGCGGCAATAGATCATTATATTTGGTGAAGAAATCTTGAATTCTATCATAGTTCCGTGGATCCAATGACAAGAGCTTCACTTCGAGCATATGTCCTTTCATCTCATCCTGTTTCCCGTAGAGATCTTCAATCTTTTTCCAAATCTCATTGGGAGTATTGCAGGCAGATAGATGAAACTGCAAATCTGGAGAGATGCACATGCATATGGATCTGTGATCCTCATCCATACGGTTGAGGTACTTAGATTTCTCTATGGCTGAAGTGGGTTCCACTTCTGTAGCCATGGTAATCCTGTACAACCCTTTATGACGAAGGTATCAAGCCATTTGGTCCTTCCATTCGTGATAGTTGTACGGTGTTAGGATCGATGCTTTGGGAAACTCCATTTTTCTGTCAATCTTCGATCTCCAACCTGTAATGCCTGCAAAATAAAGTATTAGTGCACCTTTTTATCTAGCAACCTGTGGTCTCTCATAACATGTAAATGTGTTAGAAAACCTGCACAAATGAATCTAGGTAGTAAAGGTTGAACACACAGCTTTGCATAGCAAAAACACTAAAAGAAAATAGAAATAAGAAAAGAATGATTCTTTAGAAAATATGTTACAATGCTCATGATATAGCATTAGTGGGTGAAGATCCCAAGGTAATGCACTATAGTGATGATCAATGAGAAAACTCAACAACTACAACAAGTTTCGGAGATAACTAGTGAGTTGCGGAGTTAAAGAATGACCAAATCAAGGAGTAAATCATGCAAAAGGAATCTTGCATGCAATTCCATGCTCTAACTAAGAGTCTGCATGTAGATGTGTAGTAGTTCCAACACTATATCCTAGTCACATGTAGTAGCATGCTCTAAATAAGAGTCCGCATGTAAGTGTTTAGTAGTTCCAACACTATATCCTATATCCTACTAGAAAACCAACCAAAGATAAAATATATCCTACATCCTACTAGAGAACCAACCACAACCACAGATAAAATATATGTAAAGGTTGAGTAATGCACCAATAATAGTTATCCTCCCCCCTCACCAAAAAAAATGGGAGGTCAACCTAAAAGAAATAATACCGCATGGACATTGATGACAAGCCCCACGCCAAAAGAATACGTAAATACCTCAAAATGACCCGTGCAAAATCTGGTCAATATCTCATTGCCATTCCAACGACAAACAACATGAGGAGCCTAGCCATTATATTATGGACTTTCTCTGCTTGGCTCATAGGTATTTGCCAAAAACAACTTCTCGCTCAGAGATATTGACAACCAAGGGATTTGAAATCCTTTTCAAGACAGATCCAGTTCTGGTTAGTTTTGTTTTTCTTGATTTTATATCTGCTATAAAATGGTTAGATCTGCACGCAATAAAGATCAGATGTCGATGTCGAAGAGACAGTTCAAGGGCGTGCGAATGAGACGCTGGGGGTCATGGGTTTCAGAGATTAGGGCTCCCACCCAGAAAACCCGTATTTGGTTGGGATCCTACTCCACGCAGGAGGCTGCTGCCCGTGCCTACGACGCAGCTCTCCTGTGTCTGAAAGGCAGGTCGGCTTCCTTAAACTTCCCCGATTCGGCTGACCTACTTATCGATCTTGATGTTGACCTAGACCGACAGTTCGCCATTTCGCGGCGGTCAATTCAGATAATAGCAGCATCTGCGGCCAATAGAACGCCAGTGAACATCAAGGATATTGCAGCCCACCATGCCAATAATATTGCAGAATGCAGTAATAGAAACACAGCTTTTACTGATAATGGTACTCTGTTAATCGAAGCTTCCAAGAATCAGACAGAAACTAAAGAAGAGTATTCTGCGGCCATATTCAGTGATGGGCATGATTATTCTCAAGCTATTTATTGTTCGTCGGCCTGGATCGATCCTGACTTCGGCAGTTTCAACCAGATTCATCATGACTGTGACGCTGCAATGGAGTTATCATCTGTTGATTCACCACCAGCGGCCTCCTTCAACAATTGGATGGACGAGTACAATGACCATGATCAGGATTTCATGTGTTCACTTTGGAGCTTCACCTGATTATCATCATCCATATCGACATATTAATTTTGTTCTTGATACTGGTTATGATTTCATTCATTAATGTGGTGCACAATGTATCATCCTTATTACATTATTGTTGTTGATATTTAATGTTCTCATTTTATTCATCTATATGGTGCCCCATGCATCTTCCTTGTTGAGATGTTTTATTGTTTCTATAGCATTTTATACAATGAGTTGATCTTGAGAATCGAATGTGCCAGAGGCATGTGCCTCCATTTTTTTGCTAAATCTTGTGTTTTTCTGGCTTTAAAAGTTTCACAAAATGTTAAAAAGAAATGCTTTACTATCCATAAAGTTTCACTGCATATTTTGTTTTCTTACTGAAAAAAGTTCAGTACATCGTAGATGATAGATCATACAGTGCTTCTTGCGCCGGTGTTCATCTGTCTCTTCACGCTATGTTTAATTACTTATCCATAAATTTTGGCATCATATAACACCAGATGCATTCCCTCCTTTTATTATATTTTGGTGGTAAAACCAATTCGTGGAGCTTTCTTCTTGATTGTGGGAGGCCCACTATAATTTGGACTTAGTAGGTACCTTTCTTAGATCAGACCCAATTCATGGAACATTACTGTTGACTGTGAAAGGAACAATATAATTTTGAAAGGAACAATATAATTTTGAGTCAATAGCTACTCTTCTTAGCTCAGGTGCCCATTCAGGGAGCTTTCGTTTTGGCTCTAGGACGATAAATATAATCAATTTTGGCCATACAACTAATTTGTATACAGTAGGTACGCTTCTCAGTTCATACTTCATTTTTGTTTCATTTTTTTTACACATATTTTTATGTAAGTTTCATTTAAAAAAAATAGTACTTTAAAATTAATATATTTATCTTTAATAAAAAAAATTAAATAGTGATCCAAGCTCTTTTACTTTTATTTTATTGTTTAGAAAGACTTTTCATAGTATGAAAGATTAATTGATCTTTGCTCTTGTTTGGTGATAGTTTTCTTATGACGAGTTAATAGGAATGCAACATAATCAAGAGTGTGTTGTGGCTAATTTTTGCCAAATTTTGCACAACCACCACTTAGTGATTTTATAAAGGATTGTGAACTATCAAACATTTATTTGAACATCCATTCACATATAATAATAAAGATTAAATACATAGAGGAAAATGGTTAAAATTCATATTATTAATATATTTAAAATACACGAATAGGAATTGTGACGAAAAAACAATAGATTTGGTTTTCTTGTCTAGATTGTGTATTCAATGAACCTACTCCTAATATCTTTAATAATTTGTATGTTTGTTTGAATCTCATTTTAAAATTTTGAATTCATTAGCTTCCATATTCCCTGTACTCCCCATCTCCATATATGTCATCTTCTACCCCACAACATGCGTCCATCTTCACATTATTTAATTTGCATTATTATGTTCACCATATTTCACATTCCATCATATTAATCATATATGTTATCGATGCTATATCTATGTTATAGTTTGAACCTGTTCATTTCCTTTCATATTTAAAACTATTAACTACCCTATACCATCATACCTTATGTACTTTCCATTTTTCCTATGAAATGACTTTTCTTCCAAAAAAATGATATCGATTGGCTCCTTTACCATTTTCAAAGTGAACATGTTCTATGGTTATTAGTATTAATATAAAACTTTGAACAATGTTACAATTAGTATTGAATGCATTATTTCTTGTACAACACAATTCTTATGGAGCTTGTAACACAATTCTTATGGAGCTTGTTACTATTGTCTGACACAATTATACCTTTGCTAATCATTAAATTATCTATTTCCTTGCTATGATTACTATTTTCTCTTTAATCAAAAGTCCTCCCTAAGTCGTTGTGGTTTTCTACTCAATTTTTTTGTGCATTCCTTTAGTGCCAATATTCAAATTATTTATGCCCTTTCCAAAGTGATAATAACAATTTTTTTTGTATATTCACCATATCTTATTCCTATTCCTCTCTTTAATCAAAATTCCTCCCTAAGTTGTTGTGGTTTTCTACTCACTTTTTTTGTGGATTCCCTTAGTGCCAATATTCAAATTATTTATGCCCTTTCCAAAGTGATAATAACAATTTTTTTTGTATATTCACCATATCTTATTCCTATTCCTTGAAAATTCCCCGCATTTCCATTTTGCAACATCCTCATTAGACTTCTCTACTTTCTCTTTAAACATATTTCCCAACTTCTATCTTAAATTTTCCCCTTCACCTTAGCTTCTAGCACCATATCCTTTAGTAAATTTCTTCTACTAGCATTATATCCTAATTTCTCCTCAACGTTTCAGTGCAAACAAATACTCTTCCACTATTGAATGTGCTCTATGAAAAATAAATTTCATCTTGAATAAAAAACATGAGTCCACTAACATACCTTAAACTTGTTGGTCTTTGTCGTGAACTTGTTGGTCTTTTGTCATTTTCAGTACCATTAGTGAACCACTAAAGTATATAAATCTTATGTGTAGCCCTATCCATTCTACTCTTTTTACATTACATTTAGCAATGATCCATCAAATTGACATTTTGTCACAACATATATGATAATATTATATTAAAGAAATTTGAGATTCTACACAATTGCAATTTTATTAAGCTGTAAGATTTATAGCTTTAATTGTAATGATAGCATGCATGTGAATGGAAATTATGCATAAAAGTAGACAGCGGACAAATAAACTCACACACAAGCATAAGACACAAGATATGCTCTGGGAAACCCTTTCGGGAAAAAACCGAGCTCGAAGGTGAGACCACTTTGCTCTCTTTTTATATTTGGAAATATGGCTGCAAGTACAAAGAAGTAATGCATATGGCCCATTGGATGCTAGAGTGCACAAATCCTCTTTGTGTGCTCTACCTCCTATTCCTCTTAGCTATATTTTCTGAGCTATGAAACAAAGTTCTCTCGAAAGAATGGAATGTCTCTTCCTCCTAGTAGCCTAGTGATGGGACCAGCCCTAATGTCTTACGGTTAATAATTAATATATGATTATGGTTGATAATTTTGGTGGTTGATTGCGTTGATGATGTGTTTAATGATATGGTACTGGATTTTAATGTGGTGAGGATAGTTGTCCTGTCCTTGGCCTCCGCTTCTCCCACCTCTACACCTTACTCTCAAAACCCTAACCTCACTCATTCTGTCACTTGCTCTAGCACTATGCTGCTCCGTCGAGAGGGTTCTCTATCACTGGTTCTATTTGTAATCTATGAGGGTTTGATGGCGCTTTGTGAGGGTAGTTGTCTGCAAACCTTGGTTATGAACTCTGCTTCTATAACTGTGGGTCTGGGTTGTGTGTTGGCTTTCTCGTCTCTGTAGTTGTATGGCTTGGTTTTTTTAGGCCATGGTCGCGAGGTGACCCAGTTCTCAACTCCTATTCGACAATTTCACAAAGGTAAGACCTCTGTCTATGATTTACAATTCTGTTTCGTTTTTCTGTTGATATTAATTGTTTTCTCTCCTTGTGAGTAGGGGTTGCTCTAGCAACTGTGACTTGGTCCACGACTTCTCTTCCTGCACGAGCTCGACTCCTCTGGCGAGTATATACTCTGTTAACCATCGTCTCTGCTTTTCAAATTGTTTAGGGTTTCTTTACTTGGTTTCTGATGGCCTATTTCGTGGTCATTGCAGGTGGTCGTCGAGCCTCTCTAGTCACTGGTCTCTTGTCCCGATACCTGTACATTGTAATGGGTAGGGTTGTGCCACGTTACTCCTCTTGTTTTCTTGTCTCGAGTGTTGTGTTGTTTGTCATTCCCGTTGGGTCTATAATTGAGGGTATTAGGGCTTCAGACTTGCTGTCTTCTCGCACTATATAATGATGCCTTCAGGCTATGATGAACCTGTAACCTATATTGGGTCTCTGGTTAAATTATAGCCTTGGGGTATTGGACCACTGTCTCACTGTTCGACCTTGTAGTTGGTTTGTAACTTTGTCTATAACTTGGACTGTAAATTTTGTACCTATATACACACACACACACACACACACAGTTTGAAAAGAAAGAAATAGTTAGGTGCTTGGTACCTATAGATGTTGGTTTCTTTCTTGCTGTCACTGTGTTTGTTTCTTCTGCAAAACCCTCTTTGTCAATTGATGGAATTCAGCTAGCCTCTATCAATAATTACTTGTTCTCTATACTGTTAGGAAATGAACTTAGTTTCTTGTTCTTGGCATAACAAATAATTTTATGCTGTAATGGACATGGACTCAAATTCTCTCTCACTTTCAAAATGATTGTATACTTTTGTTTATTCAGTCCTATGATCGATCATTACAGTAGCTGTTTTCTTCCTTTTTTGTATAGATCACTGTATAGTTATTAAACTATTAGTAGTTACATTTAGTTATTTCTTGATAACTGCTAAATGTTCTTTTTTAACTGTATTCAAAAAGTAACTTTTAAACAAAAATAAAAAGAACGTAAACAAAAGCAAATAGTGGGATGAGACAACCTTAAACTTAACATAAGGTCCTAAATGTTGTTAACTAGAATATTAAATGAAAATAAAAAAAAATATGTGAAACTTCTTCTGTCTGCAAAGACAAATACTCCAGCCATGACCTCCCTTAGCTAGATGCTCCTACATCAGGTTTCCGGAGTAGATGAAAATTCATGGCTCCGGTCCATGAGCTCCTTGATAGAAGACTGTGCACGTTGTATCTGTCTTGCATCAAGCCACGAACTGTGGTCAATGGGGCGGTTCTTCCACTTGATGAGGTACTGTAGGTACTCCTTTCTTCAAGTCTGCCTCGCCACCTGTGTATTGAGGATTCCTTCGATTTCAAGTGGCTGAGTTGAAGGCATTTTTCTCATCCACGAACTACTCTCTTCTTGGTTATCTCGTTTTGGCTGCACCAAATTGTCCCCTTCAGGACTGGCAGTGTATGGGAAAAAATATGCCACATTAAAGATGGGTGATATTCCTATGCCTGGAGGCAATTGTAGCTCATAGGCGTTTGCAGAAAAATACGCAAAATTTTGAAAGGTACAATTTTCTTGAATTTCAACTTATTGTATTCACACTTAGGAAATATTTCTTTGCATAGATGCACAAGAAGTTGATCCCCTACATTAAATTGTACCTCCCATCATTTCAGATTTGCTTTCTTTTTGTACCTTTGACTAATGTCCTGTAATTTTTACTTCACTTGCTCATGTAGTTCATTAATTGCTCTTGCAAAATCTTCCCCATCAAAACTTCTTCTTTCTAACTGTCCCAAATCTCATAACTAATGCACTCCTTGAGGATGCATTCCATACAAGATTTGGAAAGGACTACTTCCTGTGCTTCGATCTGGTGAATTGTTGTAAGCAAATTCCACTTGGGAAAGTACACGATCCCACATTTGTGAGTTTTCTCCAACTAGAGTCTGTAGCAAGTCTCCAATGCTTCAAGGCTTGGACAACGACATAAAACTCGTTGTCATAAGACGTGTATTTTTTCTTGCTTTCATTTAATTTTTCACTGAAATAAGCTACCGATTTGTCTTCGTGGCTGAGTATAGCTCCGATGGTTATACCACTGGTATCACAAAAAACTTGGAAAAGTTTGTTAAAATCGGGCAACCTCTCTTTATGATTTACTTCATTTTGTTGTTGGTATTAATTGTTTTCGCTCCTTGTGAGTAGGGGTTACTCTGGCGACTGTGACCTAGTCCAAGGCTTCTCTGCCTGCACGAGCTCGACTCCTCTCGTGAGTAGATACTCTTCTAACCCTCGTCTCTTCTTTTCAATTCGTTTAGGGTTTGTTCTCCTGGTTGTTGATGGCCTGTTTTGTGGTCACTGTAGGTGGATGTTGAGCCTCTTTGGTCACTGGTCTCTTGTCCCGATACCTGTACACTGTAATGGGTAGGGTCATGCCACGTTACTCCTCTTGTTTTCCTATCTTGAGCTTTGTGTTGTTTGTCATTTCCATTGGGTATATAATCGAGGTGCTTAGGGCTCCGACCTCACTGTCTTCTCGCACTATATAATTATTCCTTTGAGCTATGATGAACCTGTAACTTATATTGGGTCTCTAGTTAAATTATAGTCTTGGGGTTTTGGACCATTGTCTCACTGTTTGGCCTTGCAGTTGCTTTGTAACTTGGCTATAACATGCAAGAAATAGATGATCCTATAATATATATATATATATATAATAAATATATAATATATATATATAATATATATATATATATTATATATATACACACACAAATTTTGAAAAGAAAGAAATAGTTAGGTGCTTGGTACCTGTAGATGCTGGTTGCTTTCTTATTGTGACTGTGTTTGTTTCTTCTGCAAAACCCTCTCTGTCAATTGATGGCATTCGACTAGCCTCTGTCAATAATTACTTGTTCTCTGTATTGTTAGGAAATGAACTCAGTTTCTTGTTCTCAACAACTGTTATGAAATGAACTCAATTTAGTTATTTAGATACGAAGAAAATAATTTTATGATGCAATGGACATGGACTTAGATTCTCTCTTGCTTTCAAAATGATTGTATACTTCTATTTATTCCATACTATGATGGATCATTACGGTAGTTGTTTTCTTCCTTTTTTGTATAGATCAATGTACAACTATTGAACTTTCAGTAGTTACATTTAGTTATTCCTTGATAACTGTTCTTTCTTGATTGTATCCAAAAAGTAACTTTTAACAAAAATAAAAAGAACGTAAACAAAAACAAATAGTGGGCTGAGACAGCCTTAAAATTAACATAAGGTCCTAAATGCTGAACTAGAATATTAAATGAATTAAAAAACTAACTGAAACTTCTTTTGTCTGCAAAGACAAATACTCCACCCATGACCTCCCTTAGCTCGATGCTCCTACATCACCTAGTTATAACACAACTTGATAGCCTACTAGTGGTTAAGTTTGAATACATCAACTCTTAACTAGAGTTACAATATAGACATTGCTAGAGTCTTTTACATCACAAACATGTGGCTATTTCATTTTCTATGAATAATGGGGGTTGACGCAACATCCCCTTGAATTATAGGTGTGAAAACATGGAGGTTAACTTTTGAGTGGCATAACTTTTGCATACAGACTCCGATTAAAGTGCTTCTTGTCTTGTTGGAAATATATCTGTGTATAGAGAAACATGAAAACGTATCGCACAAAAGTGAAAAAAAATTTCCCCTAGAAAATATCGTTTGATGCCTCAACATGCTCCTGGAAGGATTCAGATACCATCTCGCGAAACTGGGCCCTATTGGTAAAAAAGGTCCCATGAGCTAATTCCTCCACTTTTTCCACTTCGAAAGCATTACGATTGATGAAAAAAAATATAATTATCCAATCTAGATTAAGAAAGTGTTTGGTTGCAGTTTCTTGTAACTCACAGAAATAATAATTCCCCTCTCAACCTCAACACCATCTTACTCCAACATCTAATTTTTCTTCCTTCTAAATTCACTTTTTCTGCACAAAATCCCACCAAATGACATGCTTACCTTCATTTTTATGCTTGTAAATTTTTTCCTTTAGAAGTATTCCATACTTTCGATGTAAAAAAAAAATTGATTATTCAAATTTATGAAGTCCTAGACCAAATTAGGAAATTCCCATATCTTCATATATTTCTTAACTCTTAGCATCCTCATAAGCTACCTATGAAATCTTCTCCTTCTAGTTCATCTTTTTCATGTTCTTGATTTAGCTTCAAGCTAATTTCTTCAACATCTTTGTTTTGTTGTCTCCTTTCCAAATTCTTAATTCTTGTCTATAATGTCTATAATTGTTTGTCTAGTATTACTTTTCCATGTATTCTTTCCATTGCTTCTCACATTACTTCTACCATCCTCTTTGGACACCTCTCCTTGATCCACTCCTCTACTTCCTAGAGCTCATCCTATTTTTCTACTAGATTATACAATTGGATGCATGATGTGTCTATTTCTCACCAACTTCTATGTTGCATTGAACTACAACTTAGAGAACTCACAAAACAATGCTTACTATTATGAATCTAAAGCTTGATTAATAGAACCATAAAACATCACCACATGATCATTGAGTGATGATCTATTGAAACAACTATAAAAAGTATATGAAATGTGTAAACATAAATTTTATAGGAGATCTGAACAATTTTTTCTAACCTTTTGGCTAAGTATCTAACACTCTAGATTTGGCTCTACCTTGGAGATTTCTCATTCTATAGTCTAAGCTATCATTGATTTCTTTCCTACTATTTATTCTTATGTATAATTCCACAACTTCAATTCTATTTTATTTTTTTTAATTCCCCTATCGTACTATCTCTTCATCTTATAAGTCCCTTTGGATCACAATTCAATTATTAAAATTTATGCCTAGCTCTTTAACTTTATTTTCTTAAAACCATGATCTCACACCATCTTCTACATGTTATCTCTCATTCTATGCACTTCCATGCTACCCCACACTCTCATCATCACAATTATCAATATATTATTTTTTTGATTGTATTTTGTGCTCTTGTATGCTTTAACATCTTCATCATATTCATGAAAAACTCTATCCATATGTTACATTCTCAACTCTTATTTATTTCCTTCTATGCCAAAAGTGAGTATTACCCTATATTATCTCCATGCATACTACTTAGTTACAACCATAATATTTCATGCGTACTAAATTTTTACGTTTATCTCCATTCTTCATCTTTTTTTAATAAAAAAAATTCTTTCATAATCATGCATCAAAATAATTATCTTATACATTTTTCTAAAAAATAAAATATTCGCTATTGTCAATTTTTCATTATACATACTTTTTAATTAATTTTCAATTTGTTTTTTTAAGTAATCAAATGATTCATAAAAATTACTCTTTAGGAAAACACCATAATTGTTATAATCTTAAAATTATTTAACACAAATTATTTTAACATATTATTTTCACATGTTTATTTTAATTTTCTGATTTATATTTCACTACTAAAAATTTCTTTATATTTTTGGCTTTGACATTAATACAATTTTGTAACATTATTTTATAAAAACTATTTAACTTTTATATCTACAATTTTCTTTAAATATTTTCAACGTTTTTCAAAATATCTTAACCTCATGACAATTATCATGTGACTAATGTCATTCAAAAGCTCAAATAAAACTAGTCACATTACTATAGTCCATGTGACTTGTGTCATCCAAAAACTCAAATAAAATTAATCACATGATTGTAATCTATGATTTATCATGTAACCAAAAATCCATGTTGTATATATCACCAAAAATCTATGCTTTATCATGTGACTAATGTCATTCAAAAACTCAAATAAAATTAGTCACATTATTATAATTCATGTGACTGGTGTCATTAAAAAAGTCAAATAAAAATAAAATTAATCACATGACTATAATCCATGAGTTATATTTTTTTCAGGAGAAAAAAAGCGTGATATATTATATTGAGTCAATATAAAGACAAATGTACATATATGTTTAGTCCATATATAATCCATGATTTATCATGTAACCAAAAATCCATGCTTTAATCATGTGACTAATGTTATTAAAAAAATCAAATCAAATTAATCATGTGAGTAATGTTATTAAAAAAATCAAATCAAATTAATCACATTACTATAATTCATGTGACTTGATAACATATGATTAATGTGACTTGATATTATTCATGTGACTCTGATAACATGTGATAATGTTGTTAAAAAAATCAAATCAAATTAATCACATTACTATAAATTCATGTGACTTGTGTTATCCAAAGATTCAAATAAAAATTAATCATATGACTGCAATCCATACCTTATGCGGTGACTAAAAAAAATTATACTTATGAGGTGACTAAAAAAGCTATACTTTATCATGTGACTAAAAAATTAGTCATATTACTATAATCCATGTGACTTGTGTCAGCCAAAATCTCAAAGGAGATTAATCATACTAGTCATGCTTTATCACGAGCTGAAATACAATTAATCACATGACTGATCCATGGCACATAAAGTGTTTAAAATTAAATTAAATAATAAAATGTTTACGTCTTGATATCACGGGTTTAAACATAAAATATAAGTAAAGAATAATGCATTGTTTCCTATTGATTCCTTAAAAGGAGAATTGCATGAGTCATTTTAAGAAGTTGCCATTTTTATTATCTTTCGTATTATACATTTATTTATAAACGATTAAACAATATCGATTCCAGTGGATTCCTTAAAAGGTCACGTGCATGAATCTTTTAAAGAATATTGCACATTTCAATTAATCCACGTGAAGCACAATTTAAGAACTAGCTTGGTTGGTTTACAATTTTTTTTAGTTTAGGTAGATAGGCATAATTTATATTAGAATTGGGATGAATTTTGATTTTTTTTTGTTGATAAGTGGGTGAATCTTGAAAATCATTCTTACTCTGTGGTTGAGAAGCCACGACTCAGGGGCATTTAAGCTGTCAAAGTCACCCGCGGATCGCACCCGGCCTGAGCTGCACCAGCGGAAATCATGTTGGATTTTTTGGTATTGGCGAGACTAGAACCGGTGACCTTTGCATATGGAGCGCCTTAACAACGCGCTCCTTCACCGACTGTTCTATATCTCTTTGATTGAATTTTGATTTTTTATTAAATAGATGGAGCGTATTTAATTTTAGAGGAATATATTTTTGTTTAATATATTATTTAAGGGTTGATATAAAAAGTTTTTGAACTATTTTCTAGTTTCAAAGCGAAAAATAACATTTTTTTTTCCTTTGCCATCTATTAATTTACTATTCATATTCTCTTTCGCAGACGTTGAAGCAATAGTTTCATTGGATTGTCATCATTCAAATCGAATGTTACAATGCTTATCTACTTATTGCATTTTATTTTTGAGTTGATTACCATGACTTCCATCCCTCCATTTCAATGTGGCGAGGTTCAACATAAGGTTCAATGTGGCGAGATGCACAAGTTCAATGTGGCGAGGTTCAACATAAGGTTCAATGTGGCGAGGTTAAATTTGTTCAAGTTTGATTTTGTACTAAAATTTCACTTCTATTTGCACATTCTATTTAGTTTCATGGTTCTCAAACTTTGATTTCATACTAAAATCCTATTCCATTTCTATTTGCAAGTTGCATTTTTTTATACTTATCCTAGTCAATATAGTTGGTGTTAAAAATTGGTGAGGCCTCCATGAAATTCCTTTGTTGTTTTCATTTTGGTTTCTATTTCTTCAATTTTTTTTTGAGGTTTGATGTGCTAAAGTTCATTTTCCCGAGCTCGATGTATTTGCATTCATTTTCCTTTCTTGACTTCATTTTTCCTTTCTTGTCCAGGCACTTTACTCGGTTTGGTTTCATAATTTTGAGGCTACATTTTTTTTATTAGAATTCCACAAGCACGATTTCCTTGGAACGAGGTTCAATTTAAATCCCAACTTACAACCCATTTCCCATGGATCTAACTTCACAATTGAATTCTTTATTGGATGGATGACCTCGATCTTTGGGGCTAAGATCTAGGAGTTAAAAATGCTGAGAGAGGAGAAGAGAAAGCATAGAAATATGACATGAAACTAATCACAAGAACATTGATAAAAATATAAGAACTGAAATACAACACAAAAATGTGAAGAGAGAGAGCTAGATTTTGAGAAGAAGAAGAATTCCATTCAGAAGAACCATTACATGAAATGAGGCCAACTTTCGGACCTCTCCTTCTCAAGCTTCACTCTATTCTTATTCCCCTCTTATATGATGCCTTGTTGACGGATTCAACTTTGGTTAGGGTTGAACACATCAGTTACATGTCGATTAAGTTCCCTTTTACCTGAAAATATGACATTATGACTTGTACATCTGAACTTAGGTTATAACCACCCCTAAGGTTTAGATCAATCTTTACCCCCTTACAGAATGATGGTCCCCATCATTCAAATTGCTAAAGGAAGAAAAGAGGGACCCCATTATGTTTAATGTACCATCATGATTAGAATATGCGATGAGCCAATGAAGAGAAGGTTTTGTGTGGTTTATCCATAACCGTGGGTTTATGGATGACCATTACCAACATGATTAGAATGTGAAAGTTTCAATGAAGAAAAATGTTTTGTGTGGTTTACCCATAACCATGGGTTTATGGATGACCAAAAACCATGGTTTTCTTTTATTTTCTTTTGGATTTTTCTAGCAATAGACCTCTTGCTACAAATTTGTTGATAACTTCTGCTATGGTTGATGAAATCAAATTTTGCTGAATACCCATTTGAGGTATTGGAGAAATATTTCCATTGATATAAGACACTTCCACTTTCATGAAATCTGGAGTGGTAAAATGATTCTTGAAACTTAAGGTAAGAACGGTCACGAACGTTACATACATGTGTAACTTATATTGCTCATATCTATCAAACTAGGAAACAAAATCAAATTTCATAAAAAACCCATTTGAGCTAAGAGAAAGTCCCTTCAAATGATCTATTTTTGTCCTTAACTTATCTATGGATGTTGTAGTACCTGCATGAAGTTTTATGAAGGTTGTTTCTCTGTGTTTCATCCATCATTATGCTTCTATGGTGGCCATACCAACATGGGAAGGTTGAGAAATTCCTGAAATGAGGTTGCGCAAGCATCTATGTGTTGCATACATTTTTTTTAAGCTATGGCATGGTTGTATACATATACAATAATAATGAATGCGATAATACCAAGTGCAGAGGGCCACAAATGATTCCAAGAATTTTAAGAGCAACATAGGTTACTGTAGCGGTCATGGAACCTTTATTTTGTAGACTAATGGATGTAGTGAATCCATGTAAAAATTCTCTTGCAATGGTGAATGGAGATTTGAGGATGGAAAACCCTATAACGCTTGTAGGCCAACTGTGAAACTTACAGTGTATGGCCAAGGAAATGAACTCTAAAAGTGCCAAAATGAGGTTGGATATTGCTGCAAAACTTTGAAACTAAAATATGTTTCAAACCCTCATGCCCATGGAGTCATACTTTTCTCTATTACCAATGATCTGGATTTATGAAGGAATGAAATGAAATACATATTTAAACATAAACACAAAGCTACAATGAAAAATGAACTTCAATTAATTAATCAAAATACTGAAAATTGTTTACATGCAAAAGGGAAGTAAATTAGCACGGGTGATGGTAGCTTATCTCTAAGAAGAGATGTGACAACTACATGCCTTATGAACTATGTTAAAATGAGGCACAAGGGCATTTTCATTTTTGAGAAACAATGGAAAACCCTAAACATACAAAAACCTAACCCTAAGATATGAAGTGCCAAAAGTTTGTGGGCCCCTTTTGGATTCATTGGAACGCCAAATTCCCGGGGTTGTAATTTGAGCATATGATCTCCATTTGGTGTGCATGATACCTCTTTAAAAATATATATCTTAGGACAACAAATTTTCCTCACAAGCCCTTCTCTCACGGGCTATAGGCTTGACACATTTTCCAAAAAATCATTGTTTAGGTCCTCAAAACAACTCTAAAAGTTTAGGACCTGAAAAACTACCAAAAATAGAAAGTTCTGCTAGAATTAAAGAAACTAAAAGAAAACAATGTTGGGGGTCCAAGTGGAATAGGTGGGTGGCCACCGATATCCACCTCGATTAATGGATGAATTCTTTATATATATTTGAAAGAAAACATATAGTTAGTATTATATTATTTTCGGTGTGTAAATTAGATAATTTGTGGTTACTCTAATATTGAATTATTGTTAATGATCTTCAACAAATAATAACAAGCTTTGTGGAGTTATTTATAGTTGTTTACTCAAAATAATTCCACCCATTAATCTATAATAGTTCCATGAAAACAATGTCAAATTAATCATTGTTGGCTATACACCATCATGTTATGCATTGAATTCTAATGCTTTGTTTACATGGTCAATTTACCCCTCTCTCTCTCTCTCTCGATATATATATATATATATGGTATAATGGATGAATTAGTTGTATGAATTTAAAAGCCTTGTCGATCAATGGATGAATTCTTTATATATACTTGAAATTAAACATTATAGTTAGTATTATATTATTTTTAGTGTGTAAATTAGATAATTAGTATTTGTGCTTAACCCGATATTAAATTATTGTGAATGATCTTCAACAAATAATAAGAAGCTTTGTGGAGTTATTTGTAGGTGTTCGCTCAAAATAATTATACCGTTTAATCTATAATAGTTCCATGAAAACAATGTCAAATTAATCATTGTTGGATATACACCATCATGTTATGCATTGAATACTAATGCTCCACTTAGGTTGCATTTACCTCTCTCTCTCTCTCTCTCTCTCTCTATACATACATACATACATACAT
>APFE031510757.1:0-24985 GCA_000404065.3 Pinus taeda
TCTAAGTCATTCATTAAAGGAGAAATTGGGAACATGCTGGAAGAATTCAAGAGTGATATGCTGTAGACTCTTGCCATGCAAATGGATACCTTGCATATAAAAAGGAAACAAGAGAAAGAAGAGAGGGCCTTGGCCATTTTTTGCCCTAGATGCACCAGGAGGCATCCTAGGAATGAATGCCCATTGAACTCTATAGAGGTTTGTTTAGTCTGTGTGTTATCACTCAGTTGTTCCCTGCTTCCTGTAGGGAATACGGCCGAGGTAACCACTAACCAATCTTTTAGTTGCAGGTCCTAGCCTACCTGCAAGCAGAGAGGGCTCTCTTTGTAATTTTAGCTTTGTTTTGGAGTGTTTTAGGCTAGTTATGATGAACAGGTTTGGTTTTAAGTTTGTTGAATGGTGAACTCAGATAGAGCTGGGGTGTAAGTATGTAACTGTTTTTTCCATTGGGAAATGGAGTCACTGAAAGTGTAATCTTTGAAAGGGTTTCTTGGTGAAAAGGTAGTATGACAGAGCAGTATAGGTAAGCTAGGAACAACTTTCAAATCTGGTAATGATGGTATGAAGTCAGGGAATGAAAGGCAATCAAGAATCTTTCATTATACTGGCAGAGGGAAAGTGTATGAATAATGTGCAGGAGCAATTAAGAATTCCTAAACAGTATTCAAAATGGAAGAATTAGTGCAAACATGAGCAGTTAAGAATTCATATTCATGACTAATTTTGAAGAAAACATAATTGACAGCAGAGATTGAACATAAGGTGCATTCAAACAAATCCTATGCTATTCTTCTTCTCTGTTATCAAGATCATGAAACATAGATGGTATTTATGAATATAGAGAACATAAAACACAGTTTAGTATAACTTATTGTTCCATAGCATGACACAAGAATTATGTAGCAAGTCCTAGAACATCCAATCCACCTTCAGATGATTCAGACACAGTGAACTTCAACAGCACTTTGTATTAATACAATCTGATATGTTACAGCACAGTTTGAGAAAGAAAATCACCAACCCCAAATACATTCTATGGGGAGGTATATATACAAAATGAGATACAAAAATATCTAGTCGATGAGTCTTCATGCAATAAATTACATCAACAACTCTTTAAGGAAGTAGATGGAGGAAATAAATGTTGCAGTAATTGTTGGTATGTTAGCTGTCCATTTGTCAGAAAAATTTGACTTTTTTGGACCAACTGAGTCGGCTGAGGCTGCACTTTTAATTTGCGTTTTTGGGCTTGCTGCCCTACTGCTTTGTTGAGTCATTTCTCTGACTTTCATCTGCCTATTGTCTTCCTACTTTGTTGGGTGTTTGCGTACTCAACCTTGCTGACCTGTAGCTGACCAAAAAACTGAAGCTGAAAAAGGAGAAAAAGACCAAAATTACCTGGGCAAAATTTCTAGCATTGCTTGCCACCAATCATCTGGGGGTAGCTGATGTCTTCTTATCTTTATGAGTGTTTCATCAACCTCTGTGTATCTATAGAAATTGGGTGGGATCTCAAACAGATGATTGATTTCATGATCAATATAAAACAGGTCTTCCAATTTTTCATAAAGAGATTGCCCAGAGGGAGGTCCTGCTTCCTGTGAAGAACTTGAAGAGGCTGTAATCTGATTTGCAACATAGTTATTGATTCTTGAATTATATTGTTCACAGGATAGAAATTTTCCAGCACTAGTCAATAGGCTGGGTAATCCTCTGGTCTGCAATGCTGTTATTTTTATCTTGAAATCATTAATTTCTGCCTGCATTTCCCGGCACTTTCTCTCTAGAGTTTGTACAAAATTTCTCAAGGTTAGCACCTTTTTTGCTGTCAGGATAGTATCTGTCCTGCTATTGATATCCAATGCTGCCAATTCCTCTTCGTATGAGTGTTCAGGAAATGGATCATTTTATTGGCTTGTTCAGGCATAATCCCCAATGCTGCTCTGGCCCTCTGAGTTTCAAATTGAGGTATGCCTATCAACTCTATTTTCTCATGTATGGCCTGAATTGATCACCATTGGTCACTAATTGATTTGCCAATTTTGGCCCACAAAATCCTATTAATTTCTGCTAGATTTTTGTCTAGAGCCAGTTCTTTTTCTAAGGCCTTTATTCTGTTGTCCAAGGCTTTTATCTCCCTTTGCTTCTCAGCCACTATCATCTTGGACTTGTCATATTTTGACTCTAGTTTGGCTAACTTTTCTTTGGCCTCTTTCACCTCTGTCACCTGAATTTCTAGCTCTTTGACTGCTTTCATCATGTCTTCCATACTCATGCTAGATTCAGGTGTTGTTGTTGCTGCTGTAGCATACGTAGTTGATGTAGCCATTGTGGATGCTAAAATGGCAGGAGGAATTGTCGCTGCTTGTGTGGGAGGATCAGTGACAATAGTTGGAGCTGTTTGAGGTAGCTGGGAGGTAGACTCTCCCTGCTTGCCTTGCAATGCTCTCTCCAATTCTTCCTCCATCTGTAGTATTCTTTGGTTCATCCTCAAGAGCAGATCCATGGTATCATCAATTTCTTTTTCTTTCACAAGCTCTGCAGATTGAGGGTGGATGGTTGTAGGCAGCTTTGCTTGTTTCCTGAGTGCAGCAATATCATCCTCCTTTTTCTTCATAAGGGCCCTGATTCCCTTGGGATCCTTAGGATCATGCCCTAGGTCTACAATAATGTCCTCCAATGTTTTTATTTTGTTGTCTTTGGTTGAGGAGGACATTCTCTCCAAATCTAGCAGAGTATTTGTGTTCTTTAATGATTCTTTCAGTTGATGTGCCAGCATGGCCTTGTCTATTAGAGTGGCATAGAACATTTCTCCTGTTTGCTTATGCAGTTCTATTTGATCCATTGAATGTATGTCCTTGGAGAGGACTTCCAGATTTGTCCTTATATAGTCTGCAGTTGTTTTGGGTTGTGGAACTGTAGGTTTAAAATGAGTTAGAATCATTTTTTCCTCCTTGATATCGTAAGCTGCCATCAATCTTTGCTGTTTTGAGGGTGTTGTTTTCAGGAATTGATCATACAGTTGTATTCTCAATAGCTCATTCTAAGCCTTGATTTCCTTGAAAGTTCCTTTGATGCTAGATGGTTGTTTGCTTTTTTGTCTTGAGGAAGACACCTTTGTACTATGCTACTTGCCTAGCTCCTGCTGGAATGAGCTGGTAGCTGTTTGCTGGCTGGTTTCTCTTTCCTTCCTCAAGCTTTCTATGGTTTCTTCATTAGTATCTTCCTCAACTTGAGGATCAAATCTCTGCCTCTTGGCTTCAGGTTGCTGTGTTGATCCACTTGGAGGCGTGGTTTCTTCCATGTCCCTTTTCTTACCTCTTTCCTCATTTGCCGAAGTTTGTAAAACAGGTATTTGCAGTGCCTCTGTTTGCTGTGAAGGAGTTTTTTCTTGAGTTTGCTCCTTTGAGGGGGCAGGATGTTCTGTGACCATTCCTTGTTCTATATCCATTGGCTCTTTTCCTTTAGTTGTACTTGTTGCTGATGTAGATGCTCCTTGGGCAGCTTGTGAAGCTGCAGCAGTAGATGTGCCCTCTCCAACTTGGTGTGGCAACTTGAATGTTACCTGGTCAGAAGAATCCAAGTCAAGAGCTTTTTCTAAATCTTTGACATTTCCCTCCATCATTTCTTCCTGGCTCAATTCCTCAACTAATGTGTCTTGTACCCACTCATCTTTATTGGCATATTGTTCAATTTGTGGAATTTTACAGCGGTCATAGGCCAACAACCTGTATTTAACTCTTCTGGCACTGATAAAACCCTCCGGGTCATAAGGGACCCACCAGAAGCTCCTTTTTAACTTATATTTGTCCCTCAATATTTGATCAGCATCTTGCCAACCCTCCTTCTTGTTCATAATGAAGGGGCCTAGATGGTCTTTGAATTTTAGGTGAGCTTTCTTCTTGGCACTATGAAAATGAGTAAGATCAGAATTGATGAGTTGCCTATAGTACTCCAAGGCAAACAATCTCATGGGTACATATCATGGGAGCCTGTAGGGACAGAGCTCACAGCCATAAATCCTAAAGACAGTGTGATTTTGGTAGAGATACCAATCACCTATTTTGCAGTTATTGGACAACTGTAATATCTTCTGTATGTCATATGATATTCTAGGAGGAGGGGATCTCATTAGGAGACAAGAGACTAGATAGACAAATTGGTCAATGAACTCACAGTAAGAAAATGGAGAGTTTTGAACCTCATTGAAAACTGATGACCAAAAGATGACAAACCTTCTTTCACCTTTAGAATCTAACTTCTTGATAGGGCATTGGAAGCATTCAGACTGGTAATACATGAACAAATGATAGATATATGATGAATATTTAAAGACTCCCTCCCTGTCCAGTTTCAATAGCTGGTCATGTATTTTGTTGGCTATGAATTTGGCATAATTATACTTGTAAGTAGGGGGTTGTCCTGGACTGTATGGAGATAATAAAACCAACATTGTTTCATCAACGTGCTCACTTGTTTTAAAACCCAGCACATAGGAGATCATATCAACTATCAGTTTGCCTACTTCATTTAAATGGAATTATAGGAATGGAGGTGGTCTTGTAGGTTGGCAGTCTGCCCTCATGAATGTCTTGGCAATTCTTGCAATTTCAGAGCTGGAGAGCTCGGAGCTTTTATCAAGCAAGTAGTTCATAGAGAAAGGGAACAATAGCTGAGTCTGTTTGAAGTTAACCATCTAGTTGATGGAGTCAGGAGTAATATGAAAAAGTATGCTCCCAGATGGATACTTAATAGCCCTCTGAGTTGGGTCATAGTTCTCAGCACATAAGTGGATGATCTTAGGAAAAATATTAACAGAAGGAAGAAAGTAAAAAGGAAAATTAGATTCCCATATGCCATACATGTCACAGTTGTTTAGAAAGTTGTTTCTTAATTGGCAGAAGGTCTGTAAGTGATTTATGTCCCCAACTAAATCTTGAATGAGGTAATCCTTATCAGCGAGAGGCAGGGCTTCAAGCTCCCTATTTGGTGGATTTATAGGAGTGGTACTTAGAGCTGTTGGAGTAGCCATTTTGAAGTTTTTCTGTGTTTGTATTTGGAGCGAAGGTTAGTGAAAGAGCAGACTAAGGAAAATCACTTTTGATTATTTGCAAAGGAGCTGGAAAATGAGTTGAACTGAGGCAGTAGTCTTCACTATCTGTAGCTATCATAAAAGAGGCCAATTTACAGAATTCAAGCAATCTTTTCCTTTCTTTGATAACTTCACCAGGTTGATAGACTGTGTGGGTAAACTGCAGAGGGAACAGGGATGATTTTTGAGCTGAATATAGGATTTTTGCAAAGGATTATGGTAACAGGGGGCAATGCACGACAGTATGAAGCTTCTACCGGCAATACGAACCTTTTAAAACAATGTTTTAACGGTGAAATTTTGCAAGTGGGCGCGGGTTCACAGAGCATTCTTCAAACTGAGGGTTAATTGGAGAATTTTAGGCATCATTTAGGTACTTTAGTGTCTTTAGTTTGGTAATTTGCAGAGTTTTATGCAAGTGAAATGGAGAAAACTGTGAAAACAGGGGCAAATAGGTGAATTTGGGCAAATACCTGGTTTTTTATGGCGTCGAGGGTGTTGAGTTGTTACAATGGCGGACTGTGGAGTTGGAGTGGTAGGCGACAGCGGTGTGGTTGCTCAAATTCAAAATTTGGTGGAAAATGACATAATACAGTGCACACATCTCTCCAAACGGATAAATGAATAATGAACAAAAATGGTCGAAAACACACGTTTTTATTAAAATTTCGGCCTATTTGGGCTTTTGGCGCTTTTTCGTGATGACATCAGCATGACATCATCGGTCGGTCCCGGGTACGGCAGGATGATGTGGCAGAGGACAAGTTGGGAGGGTGATGGCGCGAACAGGTGATGTGGCACTGACACTAGGCAGCGGCGGGCTGACGCGAATGTGACATTACGGTGGTGTGGTGCTGACGTCAAGGGCGTAGGGTGGTTTGTGGTTTCTCCCCGCACCGCTTTTCAGCATTGGCGGTATTGGGGGAGGGGCCTCCGAACACACCGAGAGGCCGACGCGTGGCGGGGGTACGGCAGGGAAACCGCCCATCCCCCGGACATTAACTTCCGGCATATCGGTGTAGGATAATGACCACCCACCCTTGGATCAGGAGCATTGGCCATCGAACGACTGGCGGGTTAATGGGACAACATATGGTTAAAGGCGGGACCCGCCGGATATATAATATTCAAATATTTATCGGGGGTCGGTTAAGACATTGGTTAGCAAAGGTTTCGCATGCACGCGCTCGTCTAATGTTTAATTTTTTAACATTTAAACAAAAGCTTAGATATGAGCGCGGGGGTGGGGGGGAACAATAAGGTTTATGAGCGGCGGTTACCATGGTTATTACTTTAACCAGAGGTTAAAGTAACTTCGGGTTAGGATGTGGAAGGGTTCATATTAGTCCCAAATGGACTAATATCTCCCAAAACTATGTTACAAAGCTATAGTGCTTTTTAGGGTAGGATATGTAATATTTTTTGGAATTTTATATAGTTTTTTGTAGAACTAGGGGTAGGGAAGTAACTTAGGGAGCTAAATAGTAAAATTAGATGTTAATATGACTTAGTGAGGTTAAAATGTAGGGGAGAATGCTAAGTAGATGAAGTGAAACTTAGACATAGGAAATGAGTGGAATTCATAATGATGATGTTTACACAAGAAATGTGGCTTCTTTTCATCTAGTCAACTCAGATGTTAACTTGATATTTCATGAAAAATGGGGTGAAAGAGGACTTATTGGGCAGATCCCAAGGTCCTTGATAGGACGTTAGTAAGTGATCTTAGGGGAAAGGAGGGGAATTAGTCATGCTTCCACTGTTGTACCATCAAGCAACTGCCTTGGTACTTGTGTCATTGATGAAATGATTGCTTCTTGTTAAGACAAATAATGATCACACACTTGCTTCTGCAACCTCAAACTACCTACCTAGCCTAATACACCTAACATTTTTTCTTCTTTTGGATTGGGTGCATTTGAACTAGCAAACCCTGAATGTTTTCTTTTCTCTTGACTTCCCTCCTATCTAAATGTACCCTTATCTCTTCCAAGGGCCCAGATTAAGCAGTTGGGATCCTTATTTCCTCTACCTAGCTACTCATCTACCAAGCTTGAACTGTTGGGTCAGATATGCATTCTTTATTCTACAACAACAATTCAAACATGGCATGGTCCAGCTTGAACTGTTGAGCCACCCATCAAATTCGGTACCTTTTGCACATTGCAAATTTGCAAAACAAGATAACAGTGGCATTTTGACTAGCCACTTTCCTGGTCTTTGATTTGGGGTTCATTTTCACTATTCTTTCTGACCAATTGATTTTCTTGCCTTTTGATTATTCTTTTAAGGCATGCCCTCTTTTCATCTTTGAATTTTCCTAGCCTGTATACAAAATATGGAACCTTTGCAGCATGCAATGATGAACATATTTAGCCCTTCCACTGTCAATCATGAAAAATGAAACCTATTGGTATAGGAACCTAACAGTGGCTCCACCTGGGGATGGCTTTTCCTAGTGAAAAGCCAAGAACAGCAGGTCAGATTGCCTTATGTTTCAATTCTTGTTGTAGTCTGAAACTTACTTGTTTTGGAGGTCATTGATCTGAATCCTTGTAACCTGTATGTAGTGCTTTTTAAAGCTGATCTGTGTGAAATTGCATCTCTGTTTCTTATTGGTTTCCCTGAGTGCTTATCAATCATGCTTTCTACTTCCCAAGTCATTTTCTCTGATTTCTTGTGGCAAATTCAAACATACACCAAACTTGGTGTAATTACTTGACTTTTCTTCAAAATTTGCTTCATTCGGTTCCCTATCTAACTACTGTAAAAGAAATAATGCTGAAAATACACATATTTATGTACAATATGTAGTTTGTGTTATATTCATCAAAGGGGATCAAAATAATGTTTGAGCATTCTCCCATTGACTGGGCCTTCTTCAGTGTTTGTGCCATCCAAACTCTTGAGGAAATAAGTGTTGTTACCTTGTACAGCTTGAATCACAAATGGTCATTTCCAAAGAAAATCAAATTTTCCATGCTTCCCTTTGTCTTCCCTCCTGGAGTCCCATTTCAGCAGTTTGTTTCCTATGAAAAATTCTTCAGCTTTTGTTCTTTTATCAAAGATCTTTTTAATTTTATCTTGTAGTGTCTGAGTTATGTGATATACTTCTTCTCTTGTCTGCTGCAAGTGTATAGTTTGATTGATCCTTCTCTGAATGTCATTAGGCTCTGCTTGTATTTCTTGCAGCAACTTGATCACAGGGATTCCTAAAGAAGAGGGGAATCTTGCCTCCATTCCATAAGTCAACTCATATGGGCTTGTTCCAATGGATCTTTTGGTGGTCAACCTATCCGCCCATAGTGCATTGACAAGTTTTTTATGCCAATTCTTTTTATTCTCTTCCAGGACCTTCTTGATAATGTTGATGAGGCTTTTGTTGGAGGATTCAGCTAGGCCATTACCTTGAGGGTAATAGGCTATGGAATGACCTAGGGTAATATGGTATTTGTGACAAAAACTGATCATTCTTTTGGACTTAAAGGCAGCTGCATTGTCTGTAATGATCTTTTCTGGATAGCCAAATCTAGATAGGATATTGGTCTCTAGGAATTGTATAATGATTGAATCATTGGCTTGCCTACAAGGGATGGCCTCTATCCACTTGGTAAAGTTATCTGTGGCTGTCAAAATCCATCTATGCAGGCCAGAAGATGAAGGGTGAATCTCCCCAATGAATTCTAAACCCCATTTTTGAAATGGTCTTTCAGTTGTAATAGGCTTGAGGGGCAGGGGTATCAGTTTTTTCTTGCCTTCAAAGATTTGGCATTTATGGCAAGACATTACAAATTTTTTAACATCAGCAAATAGGGAGGGCCAATAAAATCCAGCCCTTAGGATTTTATCAGTTGTTGATTTCCAATACAAGTGTCCTCCACAATCTCCTGTATGAAATTCCTTGAGGACTTTGTCAGTTTCATCCAAAATTAGACAATTAAGCAAAATACCTTCATGATTCTTCCAAAATAATACATTATCTATGATACAAAACTTTGAAGCTTTCATTTTCAAGAATCTCTTTTTGGTTCTGGATAACCCTGGAGGAGCTTGCAAGTTTAACAATACAAAACATATGTCAGTGTACCAAGGTGATTGTAAGAAGGCTTGATTGATCTATGGAGTTGCCATCTCCTGCTCGTTATGCAGTTCATTGATGTCTAGGGCTTGAAAATTGGTTTCAGTCATTAGTTTAGCCAGCCCTTGTCCTTTTATGAGTTTTGTTGGCTTTATCTCAATGTCATATTCTAAAATGTTGGCTATCCATTTTCCTCTTTTGCCTTCAATTCCCTCTTGAGTAAGAATGTCTTTAACCACTGCATCAGGAACATATGCAATTATGTGAGAGTACAAGATATAAACTCTGGAATCTTTAATGGCCTTCACAAGGGCATATGCCTACTTCTCCATGATTTGATATTTGAGTGGGGCATATCTGAGTGCTTTGCTGAAAAAAGCAATGGGTTTCTCATGTCCTGAATCATCTTTTTGTAATAGGACAACAACAATAGTATGCTCAGATGCAAAGGAAAAGATTATGAAATCTTTATCAAACCTGGGACTGGTAAGAACAGGTGTTCTTGTCAAAGCTATTTTGATTTCCTCAAAGGCCTGCTTGGCTTCTATTGTCCATTTGACTTTAGAATCTTTCTTGAGCATATTATTCAGTAATCTTATCAGCTCAGCTAGATTGGGAATGAATCTTCTCAAGAATTTAATCTTGCCTAAAAAAGCTTGTAGTTCTTTGATGTTTCTTGGATGAGACACCTGAAGGATAGCTTGAATTTTTTCCGGGTCAATTCTTATACCATCTTTTGAAATTATGTGACCTAGGAGTTTGCCCTCTTCTAGGCCAAACAATGATTTCTTTGGGTTTAATGATATGCCATATTTTCTGCAAATTAGAAACATTTGTCTGAGATGTTTTAAATGTTCTTGGTCTGATTTTGAGAAAGCAGTGAGATCATCAAGGTAGATTACTAGGAAATCATGGATTTCCTTAGCAAAGGCTATGTCCATTTCCCTCTGAAAGGTAGATCCTGCATTCTTTAATCCAAAACACATTTTGACATATTTGAAAGTTCCCCAGGGTGTTGTAAAGGTTGTTTTGTCTTGATCATCTGGGTGAACTAAGATCTGATTGAATCCTGAGAAACCATCTAATAATGAAATCCTTGAAGCCCCCACTACCCTTTGTAGGATATGATCCATTTTTGGTAAGGGATAGTGGTCTTTGAGAGAGACTTTATTCAAATTTCTCAAGTCAACACAAAGTCTTATCTCTCCAGTTTTCTTTCTAGTGGGTACTATATTTGAGATCCACTCTGAAAATCTGATAGGTGCAATGATACGGCTTCAACCATTCGTTTAACTTCTTTTTCCATCAGGGGAAGGAGGACTGGATTAATCCTTCTCAACTTTTGTTTAAAAGGCTTCTGGTTTTCTTTCAAGGTTATTGTATGTTGGATAACAGAAGTGTCATAGGATTTGAGGTCCTCATAGCTCCATGCAAACACATCTTGGAACTCTTTAAACAACTCAATGTATTTCAGTTTTTTGTCAGGAGGTAGTGTTTTGGAAAATTTTATCATTTTAGGATTTTCTATGGTCCCAATGTTACAATCCTCAATTTCTGCATTTAGGGGCTGCATTTTTGGCTTTCTAGGAATGTCATTTGAGTCAAAAATATCTTCTAAGGGAGTTAAACCTGTAGGCAGGAAATTATCCTTTAGTTCAATTACTTCAGATTCTTCCTCAATCATTTCACCAAAATCTGTTTGTTTTAGCTTTTGTAAGTTTGTACAATCAAAGGTTGTTGGATGCAAAATCAGATTTGTTGTTTTAGCAGATATACCTAGCTCAACTTTGTCAACTTGCTGTTGATCATCAATAGTGCTTGTGTCTATGTTCATATTTGAGAATTCCTGTTTCAATGTCAAGAAATTATTTATTTGTGTATCATTCTCAAATACTTGCCAATTTTTTACATTATCTGGAACAACAGGTCTGTGTTTGATCTCAGCAGTGAAGTGGTGATTGGGCTCAAAGGGAAGTTTACAAGTGCTGGCAAAAGTTGCCAAACTATGCGCATGTAGGTTATGACTTCCTGGAATTTTAGTGAGCTGAAATTCTAAGAAGCTGTTAAGTAATTCAGTTGTTGCTCCCCTATAAGACCTTAGCCTGATATCGTTTGTAACAAAATTTCCCTTCATCTGTTGTATAATCAAATCTGAGTCCCCTAAAATTGAAATCTTAGTTGCCCCTAGACTTCTAATTTGTTTGAGACCCAATAGGAGGGCTTCATATTCAGCCATGTTGTTTGTACATCTGAAATTTAGCCTATATGCATGACCTTGAGCATGGTCGTTTTGCATGTTGTGTATCCAAACACCTGCCCCTGCTCCTAATTTGTTCACTGACCCATCAAACTCTAAGTACCATAAGATTTCATGATTATGGCTAGCTTTAATAGTTTTGCAAGCTTGTTCAGTAGGCATGTTTGGCTTTTGTAACTCATGTGATATGTGATTTTGGTTTGTTGTATCAATCACATCAGAACCTTTTGATCTAGGGCACTAGATTGTTCATTCATGCTTTCTGCTTGTGCTATTCTCAGGAGTTTGACATTAGTTTTGGGACACATGTCAGCATTATATAAGATAAATGAATCCATGTCAGAGTGAATGGAATAGATGGGGAAGTTTTGGGGTTTTTCTTGACTGCTAACCACATAATTCATCAATGTTTCTCGGTATAATCTCTTTGGCTGGCCAAAGACTGAAATTGTTGCATAAGACATGTCTAGCTACAAAGATCCCTGGAGTTTGGCACCCCAGGATTTGGACAAAAGCATACCGTACTTAGGTGGGATGTCAGCCACCACCACATCCATCAAGATAGTCTTAGCTGGATATTGGACTAAAGAGACACAAAGATCTTTTATAAGGCCTCGGCACCTGACCTAGCTGGAATCAAATGAGAAAAAGTCCTTATAAGGCTTGGTGATGTCAAGCTCTAGCTTTTCCATCATTGACTTGGGCATTAAATTATGGGAAGCACCTGAGTCAAACATTGCATTATGTAACACTTTGTCATGAATATTTAAGCTCACATAGAATGGGGGAACCCCTCCATCTACTGATTTACCATTGACTTCTGGACCAAAAATTAGTTCTGGTTGATCATCCAAAACATTGACTGCATCCCTATTCTCTGATATTTGCAGTGACCTATTGATTTGTTGTCTATAAACTTCATGTTTGGCCAATTCAGAGAGAGGAATGGCAATTTTCAGCTTGCCAATTTCTGTTTCTAAGTTAAAAGGTTTTTCTATCTGATTCTTTACATTTAGGGCATCAAGCTTCTCTTTTTCAGCTAAGCTTTCTTTGAGTTTCTCTTGGTTATGGGTAGTATTATCAGGTATATCTGATTTGTCATTATTTTCTGGAGGGTTATTCAAATCTTCTGTTGGAGAATGGGATGTGAATGAATGGTTTCTTGTAGGTTGTAAGTCCGATATATCCTCCATAGTGACTTCCTTTTGGTGGGTTGTATCAAAGGATTCTGTTGGGACAAATTTATCCCTTGATTTCTTCAGTTGTTTAGCATCTTTCAGCTTGGTAGTTTCAGGCACATTTATGGTTCTGCTTCTCAATTTGTATTGTTTATGAACCTCATAGACTGCTGCATCATAGCCTTCTCTAAAATCAAATGACTCTCCAGATTTGGTTTGAAATTGATTAAATTCATGAGCCTCTTGGTCATCTTTAGTTAGAAAAACTGGTTGTTCGCTATCTAGGCCCATTAAGTTAATATGTGGATCTTCTGTTGGTTCACTTGAGGTTGAGGCCTCTGCATAATTCTCTTGAAATGGAGGTCTGATATTCTGGTCAGGGCCAGTCCTTCCAGTAGTAGAGTTTTGGCCTTTTCTGAAGTTTGGAGTTCTAGTTGAGTTACTTGGTTTCCCTTCCCAGTATGACTTCCTTTCAATGGTCTCTACCCGGTCTCCTAATCCATCCATTCCTTTGATGATTGCATCAAGTTTTTGCTCAAATGCTGAAGGTTCTTCTTTGAATGTTGTTCTTCTTTCAGTTCTAGCTCAACTTTGTTTGGCAATCAGGTTTGCCTCTACACTAACAGCTACATTCGGCATGTCTGCAAGGCTTGGAGGGGCTCTTTCCCTCAGCTGGTATGCCATGTCTGAATCAAATCCATCAGGGAATTTGATCAAGGCTAAGTCAGATGGAGGTCTAAGGTTTTATGGGATAACATTGTATGCATTGTTAAATCTAGCACAATAATCTTGGACAGTCTCTTGCGGACCCCTTTTTAAATTGTCATATTCAGTTAATATGTGTAAAGGGTCTTTCTTCTTTTCCCATCTGTTTAACAAGACTTGATATAGGGCCTCGGGATCAGCTATAGAATTTGCAGTAAGAGACCTAAACCATGTCCTTACATCACCAGTTAGACTTTGAACAAATATCTTCATCCTCACACCATCATCATCAATTTCATAGTTTTTAAAATAGTCCTGCATCTTCTTGGTGTGCATTTGGGTTGTATAGGAACCAGCACCATCAAAATAAGTGATCTTACTTTGATAATACTAAGGCATAGCCCTTGGATTTGCAGGTAACTGTAAAGGAGCATAACGATTTGCCATAGTTACAGGGATAAATGGGACAACTGGAACAGCAAGGACGGTGGCAGCTATATGTGTAATAGATGGAGGAGTGGAGAAAGTGCTATGAGAAGTGGATGAAGAACTAGTATAAGTTGAAGTAATATGAGGACGAACTGAAGTTTTGCCAGGGGTTGGAATATAGCTTTGATGAACTGCTTCAGGACTTGAATCAGCACTATCTTCTTATTTCTCTTGCTTTCTAAGGATCTTAGGGATTAGATTGGCATTTTCAAAAATAGCTGGAGGATCTGGGTCAGGGTTTGACCTTGTGTAACGGGTTTTCTTCTTTGGAGCCAACTTCTAGATTTGCTTTTTGTTTTTTTTCTGGGAATGTTTTCAATCACAGCTTTAGACAATACTTCACAGGAGATTCTTTTGAAACATAGGAAGCTTGAAATCTCCTTTGACTATGTTGAAAACAGGTAAACTGATTTTGTCCCCAGTGGAGTCACCAATGATGTTATCTCTCAGGTTGTTCCTTGCTTCCTGTAGGGAATACGGCCGAGGTAACCACTAACCAATCTTTTAGTTGCAGGACCTAGCCTACCTGCAACCAGAGAGGGCTCTCTCTTTGTAATTTTAGCTTTGTTTTGGAGTGTTTTAGGCTAGTTATGATGAACAGGTTTTGGTTTTAAGTTTGTTGGATGGTGAACTCAGACAGAGCTGGGGCGTAAGTATGTAACTGTTTTTTCCATTGGGCAGTGGAGTCACAGAAAGTGTAATATTTGAAAGGGTTTGTTGGTGAAAAGGTAGTACCACAGAGCAGGATAGGCAAGCTAGGAACAACTTTCAAATCTGGTAATGATGGTATGAAGTCAGGGAATGAAAGGAAATCAAGAATCTTTCATTATACCGGCAGAGAGAAAGTGTATGAATAATGTGCAGGAGCAATTAAGAATTCCTAAACAGTGTTCAAAATGGAAGAATTAGTGCAAACATAAGCAGTTAAGAATTCATATTCATGACTAATTCTGAAGAAAACATAATTGACAGCAGAGATTGAACATAAGGTGCATTCAAACAAATCCTATGCTATTCTTCTTCTCTGTTATCAAGATCATGAAACATAGATGGTATTTACGAATATAGAGAACATAAAACACAGTTTAGTATAACTTATTGTTCCATAGCATGACACAGGAATTTTGTAGCAAGTCCCAGAACATCCAATCTACCTTCAGATGATTCAGACACAGTGAACTTCAACAACACTTTGTATTAATACAATCTGATATGTTACAGCGCAGTTTCAGAAAGAAAATCACCAACCCCAAATACATTCTATGGGGAGGTATATATACAAAATGAGATACAAAAATATCTAGTCGATGAGTCTTCATGCAATAAATTACATCACCAACTCTTTAAGGAAGTAGATGGAGGAAATAAATGTTGCAGTAATTGTTGGTATGCTAGCTGTCCATTTGTCAGAAAAATTTGACTTTTTGGGACCAACTGAGTCGGCTGAGGCTGCGCTTTTAATTTGCCTTTTTGGGCTTGCTGCCCTACTGCTTTGCTGAGTCATTGTTATGACTTTCATCTACCTATTGTCTTCCTACTTTGTTGGGTGTCTGCGTACTCAACCTTGCTGACCCGTAGCTGACCAAAAAACTGAAGCTGAAAAAGGAGAAAAATACCAAAATTACCCGGGCAAAATTTCTAGCATTGCTTGCCACCAATCATCTGGGGGTAGTTGATGTCTTCTTATCTTTATGAGTGTTTCATTAGCCTCTGGGTATCTATAGAAATTGGGTGGGACCTTAAACAGATGATTGATTTCATGCTCAATATAAAACAGGTCTTCCAATTTTTCATAAAGAGATTTCCCAGAGGGAGGTCCTGCTTCCTGTGAAGAACTTGAAGAGGTTGTAATCTGATTTGCAACATAGTTATTGATTCTAGAAGTATATTGTTCACAGGATAGCAATTTTCCAGCACTAGTCAATAGGTTGGGTAATCCTCTGGTCTGCAATGCTGTTATTTTTATCTTGAAATCATTAATTTCTACCTGCATTTCCTAGCACTTTCTCTCTAGAGTTTGTACAAAATTTCTCAAGGTTAGCACCTTTTTTGTTGTCAGGATAGTATCTGTCCTGCTATTGATATCCAATGCTGCCAATTCCTCTTTTGTATGAGTGTTCAGGAAATGGATCATTTTATTGGCTTGTTCAGGTATAATCCCCAATGCTGCTCTGGCCCTCTGAGTTTCAAAGTGAGCTATGCCTATCAACTCTATTTTCTCATGTATGGCCTGAATTGATCGTCGTTGGTCACTGATTGATTTCCCAATTTTGGCCCATAAAATCCTTTTAATTTCTGCTAGAGTTTTGTCTAGAACCAGTTCTTTTTCTAAGGCCTTTATTCTGCTGTCCAAGGCTTTTATCTCCCTTTGCTTCTCAGCCACTTTCATCTTGGACTTGTCATAGTTTGCCTCTAGCTTGGCTAACTTTTCTTTGGCCTCTTTCACCTCTGTCACCTAAATTTATAGCTCTTTGAACGCTTTCATCATGTCTTCCATACTCATGCTAGATTCAGGTGTTGTTGTTGTTGTTGTAGCATCCATAGTTGATGTAGCTGTTGTGGATGCTGAAATGACAGGAGGAATTGTTGCTGCTTGTGTGAGAGGATCAGTGACAATAGTTGGAGCTGTTTGAGGTAGCTGGGAGGTAGACTCTCCCTGCTTGCCTTGCAATGCTCTCTCCAATTATTCCTCCATCTGTAGTATTCTTTGGTTCATCCTCATGAGTAGATCCATGGTATCATCAATTTCTTTTTCTTTCACAAGCTCTGCAGTTTGAGGGTGGATGGTTGTAGGCAGTTTTACTTGTTTCCTGAGTGCAACAATATCATCCTCCTTTTTCTTCATAAGGGCCCTGATGCGCTTGGGATCCTTAGGATCATGCCCTAGGTATACAATAATGTCCTCCAATGTTTTTATTCTGTCGTCTTTGGTTGAGGAGGACATTCTCTCCAAATCTAGCTGAGTATTTGTGTTCTTTAATGATTCTTTCAGCTGATGTGCCAGCATGGCCTTGTCTATTAGAGTGGCATAGACCATTTCTCATGTTTGCTTATGCAGTTCTATTTGATCCATTGGATGTATGTCGTTGGAGAGGATTTCCAGATTTGTCCTTGTATAGTCTGCAGTTCTTTTGGGCTGTGGAACTGTAGGTTTAAAATGAGTTAGAATAATTTTTTCCTCCTTGATATCGTAAGCTACCATCAATCTTTGTTGTTTTGAGGGTGTTGTTTTCAAGAATTGATCATACAGCTGTATTCTCAATAGCTCATTCTGAGCCTTGATTTCCTTGAAAGTTCCTTTGATGCTAGATGGTTCTTTGCTTTGCTGTCTTGAGGAAGACACCTCTGTACTATGCTTCCTACCTAGCTCCTGCTGGAATGAGCTGGTAGCTGTTTGCTAGCTGGTTTCTCTTTCCTTCCTCAAGCTTTCTATGGTTTCTTCATTAGTCTCTTCCTCAACTTGAGGATCAATTCTCTGCCTCTTGGCTTCAGGTTGCTGTGCTGATCCACTTGGAGGTGTGGTTTCTTCCATATCCCTTTTCTTACCTCTTTCCTCATTTGTCGGAGTTTGTAAAACAGGTATTTGCAGTGCCTCTGTTTGTTGTGAAGGAGTTTTTTCTTGAGTTTGCTCCTTTGAGGGGGCAGGATGTTCTGTGACCATTCCTTGTTCTGTATCCATTGGCTCTTTTGCTTTAGCCGTACCTGTTCTTGATGTAGATGCTCCTTGGGCAGCTTGTAAAGCTACAGCAGTAGATGTGCCCTCTCCAACTTGGTGTGGCAGCTTGAATGTTACCTGGTCAGAAGAATCCAAGTCAAGAGTTTTTTCTAAATCTTTGACATTTCCCTCCATAATTTCTTCTTGGCTCAATTCCTCAACTAATGTGTCTTGTACCCACTCATCTTTATTGGCATATTGTTCAATCTATGGAATTTTATAGTGGTCATAGGCCAATAGCCTGTATTTAACTCTTCTGGCACTGATAAAACCCTCTGGGTCATAAGGGACCCACCAGAAGCTCCTTTTTAACTTATATTTGTCCCTCAATATTTGATCAGCATCTTGCCAACTCTCCTCCTTGTTCATAATGAAGGGGCCTAGATGGTCTCTGAATTTGAGGTGAGCTTTCTTCTTGGCACTAAATGAGTGAGATCAGAATTGATGAGTTGCCTATAGTACTCCAAGGCAAACAATCTCATGGGTACATATCTTGGGAGCCTGCAGGGACAGAGCTCACAGCCATAAATCCTAAAGACAGTGTGATTTTGGTAGAGATACCAATCACCTATTTTGCAGTCCTTGGACAACTGTAATATCTTCTGTATGTCATATGATATTCTAGGAGGAGGGGATCTCATTAGGAGACAAGAGACTAGATAGACAAATTGGTCAATGAACTCACAGTAAGAAAATGGAGAGTTTTGAACCTCATGGAAAACTGATGACTAAAAGATGACAGACCTTCTTTCACCTTTAGAATCTAACTTCTTGATAGGGCATTGGAAGCATTCAGACCGGTAATACATGAAAAAATGATAGATATATGATGAATATTTAAAGACTCCCTCCCTGTCCAGTTTCAATAGGTGGTCATGTATTTTGTTGGCTATGAATTTGGCATAATTATACTTGTAAGTAGGGGGTTGTCCTGGACTGTATGCAGATAATAAAACCAACACTGTTTCATCAATGTGCTCACTTGTTTTAAAACCCAGCACATAGGAGATCATATCAACTAGCAGTTTGCCTACTTCATTGAAATGGACATATAGGAATGGAGGTGGTCCTGTAGGTTGGCAGTCTGCCCTCATGAATGTCTTGGCAATTCTTGCAATTTCAGAACTGGAGACCTCAGAGATTTTATCAACCAAGTAGTTCATAGAGAAAGGGAACAATAGCTAAGTTTGTTTGAAGTTAAGCATCTGGTTGATGGAGTCAGGGGTAATATGAAAAAGTATGCTCCTAGATGGAGACATAATAGCCCTCTGAGTTGGCTCATAGTTCTCAGCACATAAGTGGATGATCTCAGGAAAAATATTAACAAAAGGAGGAAAGTGAACAGGCAAATTAGATTCCCATATGTCATACATGTCACAGTTGTTTAGAAAGTTGTTTCTTAATTGGCAGAAGGTCTGTAAGTGATTTTGTCCCCAACTAAATCTTGAATGAGGTAATCCTTATCAGCAAGAGGTAGGGCTTCAAGCTCCCTGTTTGGTGGATTTATAGGAGTGATACTCAGAGCTGCTGGAGTAGCCATTTTGAAGTTTTCTGTGTTTTTATTTGGAGCGAAGGTTAGTGAAAGAGCAGACTAAGGAAAATCACTTTTGAGTATTTGCAAAGGAGCTGGAAAATGAGTTGAACTGAGGCAGTAGTCTTCACTGTCTGTAGCTATCATAAAAGAGGCCAATTTACAGAATTCAAGCAAGCTTTTCCTTTCTTTGATAACTTCACTCGGTCGATAGACTGTGTGGGTAAACTGCAGAGGGAACAGGGATGATTTTTGAGCTGAATATGGGATTTTTGCAAAGGATTTTGGTAACAGGGGGTAATGCACGGTAGTATGAAGGTTCTGCCGGCAATACGAACCTTTTAAAACAATGTTTTAATGGTGAAATTTTGCAAGTGGGCGCGGGTTCACAGAGCATTCTTCAAACAGAGGGTTAATTGGAGAATTTTAGGCATCATTTAGGTACTTTAGTGTCTTTAGTTTGGTAATTTACAGAGTTTTATGCAAGTGAAATGGAGAAAATGGTGAAAACAGGGGCAAACAGGTGAATTTGGGCAAATACCTGGTTTTTTATGGCGTCGAGGGTGTTGAGCTGGTACAATGGTGGACTGTGGAGTTGGAGTGGCAGGTGACAGCGGCGTGGTTGCTCAAATTCAAAATTTGGTGAAAAATGACGTAATACAGCGGGCACAGCTCTCCAAACGGATAAATGAATAATGAACAAAAACGGTCGAAAACGTGCGTTTTTATTAAAATGTTGGCCTATTTGCGCTTTTGGCGCTTTTTCGCAATGACGTCAGTATGAAGTCATCGACGGGTCTTGGGTACGGTAGGATGACGTGGCAGAGGACAGGTTGGAGGGGTGATGGCGCGAGCAGGTGATGTGGCACTGACACTGGGCAGCGGCAGGCCAACGCGGATGTGACGTCACAGTGACGTGGTGCTGACGTCAAGGGCGGAGGGCGGTTTGTGGTTTCTCCCCGCACTACTTTTCAACACTGGCGGTATTGGGGGAGGGGCCTCTGAACACGCCAGGAGGCCGACGCGTGGCGGGGGTACAGCAGGGAAACCTCCCATCCCCCGGACGTTAACTTCATGCATATCGGTGTAGGATAATGATCGCCCACCCTTGGATCAGGAGCGTTGGCCATCAGACGGCTGGCGGGTTGATGGGATGGCGGATGGTTAAAGGCAGGACCCGTCGGATATATAATAGTCAAATATTTATCGCGGGTGGGTTAAGACATTGGTTAGCAAAGGTTTCGCGTGCACGCACTCCTCTAATGTTTAATTTTTTAACATTTAAACAAAAGCTTAGATATGAGCGCGGGGGGGGGAACAATAAGGTTTATGAGCGGGGGTTACCATGGTTTTTACTTTAACCAGAGGTTAAAGTAACTCCGGGTTAGGACGCGGAAGGGTTCATATTAGTCCCAAATGGACTAATATTTCCCAAAACTATGTTACAAAGCTATAGTGTTTTTTAGGGTAGGATATGTAATATTTTTTGGAATTTTATATAGTTTTTTGTAGAACTAGGGGTAGGGAAGTAACTTAGGGAGCTAAATAGTAAAATTAGATGTTAATATGACTTAGTGAGGTTAAAATGTAGGGGAGAATGCTAAGTAGATGAAGTGAAACTTAGACATAGGAAATGAGTGGAATTCAGAATGATGATGTTTACACAAGAAATGTGGCTTCTTTCCATCTAGTCAACTCAGATGTTAACTTGATATTTCATGAAAAATGGGGTGAAAGAGGACTTATTGGGCAGATCCCAAGGTCCTTGAGAGGATGTTAGTAAGTGATATTAGGGGAAAGGAGGGGAATTAGTTATGCTTCCACTGTTGTACCATCAAGCAACTGCCTTGGTACTTGTGTCATTGATGAAATGATTGCTTCTTGTTAAGACAAATAATGATCACACACTTGCTTCTGCAACCTCAAACTACCTACCCAGCCTAATACACCTAACATTTTTTCTTCTTTTTGGATTAGGTGCATTTGAACTAGCAAACCCTGAATGTTTTCTTTTCTCTTGACTGCCCTCCTATCTAAATGTACCCTTATCTCTTCCAAGGGCCCAGATTAAGCAGTTGGGCTCCTTATTTCCTCTACCTAGCTACTCATCCACCAAGCTTGAACTGTTGGGTTAGATATGCATTCTCTATTCTACAACAGCAATTCAAACATGGCATGGTCCAGCTTGAACTGTTGAGCCACCCATCAAATTTGGTACCTTTTGCACATTGCAAATTTGCAAAACAAGATAACAGTGGCATTTTGACTAGCCACTTTCCTGGTCTTTGATTTGGGGTTCATTTTCACTATTCTTTCTGACCAATTGATTTTCTTGCCTTTTGATTATTCTTTTAAGGCATACCGTCTTTTCATCTTTTAATTTTCCTAGTCTGTATACAAAATATGGAACCTTTGCAGCATGCAATGATGAACATATTTAGCCCTTCCACTGTCAATCATGAAAAATGAAACCTATTGGTATAGGAACCTAACACTATGAAAAAAATTATTCTACAAATAAGTGCCCTTCCTTGCCCGGACTTAAAGTTTTATATCAAGGGGTTGAGGGAGTCATTGAACAGCTCTATTACATAAACCAAATGAGGCCACATGGACCTAGACCATACTAGAAATGGATGCAAGGGACATCTCAGGCATACTACAACCCCAATCAAGTGCCCTCCATACCTTCTTGGGGCCCCCGTGCTCATCCTTCCTAGTCCACATCTCCTCCTTGGTCCTACACATCTCAATATCATGCCCAACCAGCCACCCATTCATTTCAATCCTATGCTCAGTGACATCATCAGTGGAATGCATCTCATCAGGGGTGGAGGCCCCAATACAACTCTCTTCCCACTCTTTTGCCTCCACCACTTGCCCAACCACAACCATTACCTCCTGCTCCACAAAAGCAACCCCAAATGCTTGCCCAGTCAAATCTGAACCCGAACAACAGACAACCTCAACAAGTGTATAGTGGGGAACCTTCATGCCCAACTTATGTTGTGGAGATTCAGGAAATTAACTTTCGATCTGGGAAAGTTCCCTTAGATAGTCAGCCTCCAACTAGGGAGGTTGAGGAAGCTAAAGCAAATCCACCCTTTCTTGAGAGAATATATGTGACAGTCCAGCCTACCCTAGAAGAAACTGAACTCTTGAGAGAATTGAAGCATTTATGTGTAAAGATACCACTTCTTCAAGCCATAAGATATGTACCTATCTACAATAGGTTGATCAAAGAGAAGTGATTTAGGCATCCGGGAAGGCACAAGAGAGATGCCCCAACCATCAATGTCATAGGACAATGGTTCGACCTGATGTTAGGGTAGATAATTTGTCCAAAGTATCTAGACCTTGGAAGCCCAGTAGTTGATGTCCACATCAATGGCACCATGATCCCACACACCTTGATTGATCTGGGAGCTATCATCAATGTGATGACAAAGGACACAATTCTCAAACTTAACCTCCAGGGCTCCTTGAGGAAGACCACGACCATGCTACAGCTAGTAGACTGCTCCACTGTGACCCCTGAGGGGAATGTGGAAGATGTGAAGGTCTCCATTGATTCTTGGGAGTACCCTGATGATTTCTTAGTTCTCTAGCCAAAGAAAAATCTCACTGGGTATCCTCTCATTTTGGGAAGACCTTGGTTGGCTACAGCCGATGCCTACATCGGCTATTGAGCTGGGAATATGACCATAAAGAATATGCACATGTCCAAGTAGTGAATCCTATACCCTCCTGCTCAACCCTTGCTAGAACATGATCTACCTCTCTGGTTGGAGGAGGAAGATGAGGATGAAGTTTATTTCGCACCACTTTGTACACTAGAAACCGCCATGGGGGGGGAAACTGCAAGATGAGGATGATATGATCGAAAATTTGATTCAGAATCCACCTCCTAGTGTATCACCATTAGAAGACATAGTAAGAGAAACCCAAAACAACCCCTCAATTGATCTCTGTGTGGCCGATCCTACTCCTCCCCGTGTCAAAAATATAGAGTTTGGCCTAGAAAGAACATTGAAAATCAATCTAGCCATATCTACTTCTCAGGAGAAGGAACTATGTAGCCTGTTGAGAAAACACCTAGACGCCTTCACTTGGAGTTATAAGGAGATGAAGGGAGTGCACCCTTCAGTATGTACACATCATATACACATCAATGAGGATTCCAAGCCAGTCAAGTAGCCTCAAAGGAGGATGAATCCAGCACTTAAAGATATTGTTAAGGAATAACTACAGAAATTACTTGATTCAGGATTCATCTATCCCATCTCTCATAGTCAATGGGTCTCTCTTTTGGTGCTAGTGCCAAAGAAAAATGGTAAGTGGAGAATCTGTGTCGATTATCGAGAATTTAACAAATCCACTAAAAAGGACCATTTTCCTTTACCTTTCTGTTGTGGCCACCAACAACCCCCCTCCTTATGAAGTGTTATTCCTAATACTAAATAAGTGGGGACCCTCAGTAAAAATCTAAAAAATCAATTAGTGTTATATTTTCTTTTTAGATAAAACTTACAACATCATGGACTTAGGAAAATACCTTCAAGAATCTAAAAAAAACCTAAGTTTCATAATGAAGAAAGTAAAATTCACTCCTTAAGAGATATTTCATCGCACAAAGAATGATAGGGTACCTTCTAATGAGTTAAAATGATGAAAAACGTGAAATTGCGACGCGAAACTTCATCGCATCGCATACATTAAAGAAACACTCACATTGAAAAACTCTAAAATCGCCGATATGTGATATCGCATATCACGCATCGCAAAAATCACATGAATTATGCATAAGGATTATAACGATCTGCGATACTGCGATTTGCGATACTGCGATACTGCGACACTGCGATGTTGCGATATTGTGATACTGCGACCTTGCGATAGAACAACATGATGAAATTGTGATTTTCGATACAGCGATCTGCGATATCGCAAAGCAAAATCACAGAACCTCTCCATCGCAGTTAGTTTTGGCTCATTATTCGAGAAAACTTTTTCAGCCAAGAGTTGGTCATGCATTTTAATGCGAATTAATGAGTTATTGCCAGTTGTTAATGAAGTATGGTGTTGTGTTTTTCAAAGAACTAGCTCACGTAAGGTGGCATGTTTTTCATATCTTCGACATTTAAAGTTTTCTTATCATTAGTATTTTTTTCATTACTTCCACCTCGAATGTAAACTGTAGGAAAGGCAACACTCCAATGTCCATTTCGGAAGGCACACCTAATCTACTTAAGGGAGAGAAAAAGGCGCAAGAGGCGAAAAACGCATTAGGGAAGCCCGGATCAAGAAACAGAGGCAATTTCCAATGTGCAATTAGTGCTAATCGCGCATCGCTAAAAAAACTAGCTCAAAAAGGAAGGCTCCTAGTTACTCAGTCACCTGCAAGCCTCGAAAATTGCAAGAAAGCAGCGATAGAAACAAACTGGAATCAGAAGACTAAAGGAAAAGCAGAAGCAGCCCAAGGGTTAACCAAGTTGAAACGAGATTTTTACCAGGTATACATGGTAATGTCACATATTCATTGGATGACTCTCAAATATATCATCAATTTTACTGAGAAGATAATGCCAGCTCTTGTCCATTCTGTTTGCTTAACTCAACCAAAGACGGAAGATAGTCAGCCGACTCCACTGAGGAAAATACTGAATGCTTGCGACATTAAGGAGCAAATTTAGAAATAGTTAGATATTAGATTTAATTTTAGAAATAGTTTTGCTTAGAAAGAGGACGGTCATTTAAACCGAATCCTCAATTTCTATAAATAAGTTATTTAGTTAGTAGTATTTAAACACTTCTCATGCATTTAGAGAAGGGTCCAGAAATTTATCAAAAACTTGTCCTCAGAACATGCACTTTTGCACCCTCAGAGGAGGTTTTGGTGAATGAATGGAACAGGGGTTATTTGATATTTGCATTTGATAT